>OX638299.1:28755645-29057271 GCA_951812265.1 Taphrorychus bicolor
TTATGCGAGGGTTAACGATCTTTAGTCGTTAAAACTTAGGGGCCAGTGTGACCTAAAATTTTTGAAACCATTGCGTGTAGTTTTTGTTTGAATTATAAACACCATTATAAAGTTTAGGGGGTACCTAGAGCAAATTAATTTTTAAAAGACTAAATTGAGAAATAAACGAAAAATTTAGGGGGTTTCTGTAAACTGTATTTCTGTAAGGCAAAAAATTAATTTAATTAAAAAGTTTTTTCAGTTTTTTTGTGTATTTTCCTTATACCTATCTTAAGACATTTAAAACTTAGGGGCTTCTTGCCACTTGAAGAAATAACGACGTTTTTTAAAGTTGTAAACCTGATTGTTTGCATAACCGCAGTTTTTTACTTTTTGGGTGGTTTGAGAATGGAATTGAAACTTAGGGGCTTTTGTAATATTCAAAATAATGTGATCCAAAATGGTCTAAAAGGATTACTTAGAACGATTTGGCGGCTTATTCCAACCAAACGATAGCTGGAAAGAAATGTAAAAACTTAGGGGTTTATCCAATATTTTGAATCTTGAAAGTTTTATCTGATACTTAGGGGCTTCAACACAAGTTTTATGTAAACTGTTGTTAAATATTTTTTAAAATGTGCACATTTGGTTTATAGATGAAAGTAAATATTAGGGGCCCTGGCTTAAAATCTAAAACTTTTGAAAACCCCTGAAAATTATTAGGGTTTTTCGAAAGCTTCAAAGTCCGTTTATGCGAGGGTTAACGATATTTAGTGGTTAAAACTTAGGGGCCAGTGTAACCTAAAACTTTTGAAACAATTGCGTGTAGTTTTCGTTTCAATTATAAACACCATTATAAAGTTTAGGGAGTACCTAGGGTGATTAATTTTTAAAAGACTAAATTGAGAAATAAACGGAAAATTTAGGGGGTTTCTGTAAACTGTATTTCTGTAAGGCAGTTGTATTTTAGTTTCTACTCTTTGGGTGGTTTGAGAATGGAATTGAAACTTAGGGGCTTTCGTAATATTCAAAATAATGTGATCCAAAATGGTCTAAAAGGATTACTTAGAACGATTTGGCGGCTTATTCCAACCAAATGGTAGCTGGAAAGGAATGTAAAAACTTAGGGGTTTATCAACACAAGTTTTATGTAAACTCGTATTTAGTTTGTTAAATATTTTTTAAAATGTGCACATTTGGTTTATAGATGAAAGTAAATATTAGGGGCCCTGGTTTAAAATCTAAAACTTTTGAAAACCCCTGAAAATTATTAGGGTTTTTCGAAAGCTTCAAAGTCCGTTTATGCCAGGGGTTAACGATATTTAGTGGTTAAAACTTAGGGGCCAGTGTAACCTAAAACTTTTGAAGCAATTGCGTCTAGTTTTCGTTTTAATTATAAATACCATTATAAAGTTTAGGGGGTACCTAGGGCGATTAATTTTTAAAAGACTAAATTTTGAAATAAACGAAAAATTTAGGGGGTTTCTGTAAACTGTATTTCTGTAAGGCAGTTGTATTATAGTTTCTACTCTTTGGGTGGTTTGAGAATAGAATTGAAACTTAGGGGCTTTCGTAGTATTGAAAATAATTGTGTTCAAAATGGTCTAAAAGGATTATTTAGAACGATTCGGCGGTTTATTCCAATCAAATGATACCTGGAACGGAATGTAAAAACTTAGGGGTTTTTGTAATATTGTGAATCTTGAAAGTTTCATCTGATGCTTAGGGGCTTCAACACAAGTTTTATGTACACCCGTATTTAGTTTTTTAAATATTTTTTAAAATGTGCAAATTTGGTTTATAGATTAAAGTAAATATTAAGGGCCCTGGCTTAAAATCTAAAACTTTTGAACAACCCTCAAAATTATTAGGGTTTTTCAAAAGCTTCAAAGTCGGTTCATACGAGGATTGACGATCTTTAGTGGTTAAACTTAGGGGCCAGGGTAACCTAAAACTTTTGAAACAATTGCGTGTAGTTTTCGTTTCAATTATAAACACCATTATAAAGTTTAGGGGGTACCTAGGGTGATTATTTTTTAAAAGACTAAATTTTGAAATAAACGAAAAATTTAGGGGGTTTCTGTAAACTGTATTTCTGTAAGGCAGTTGTATTTTAGTTTCTACTCTTTGGGTGGTTTGAGAATAGAATTGAAACTTAGGGGCTTTCGTAATATTGAAAATAATTGTGTTCAAAATGGTCTAAAATGATTATTTAGAACGATTCGGCGGTTTATTCCAACCAAATGATACCTGGAACGGAATGTAAAAAACTTAGGGGTTTTTGTAATATTGTGAATCTTGAAAGTTTCATCTGATACTTAGGGGCTTCAACACACGTTTTATGTAAACTCGTATTTGGTTTTTTAAATATTTTTTAAAATGTGCAAATTTGGTTTATAGATTAAAGTAAATATTAGGGGCCCTGGCTTAAAATCTAAAACTTTTGAACAACCCTCAAAATTATTAGGGTTTTTCAAAAGCTTCAAAGTCCGTTCATACGAGGATTGACGATCTTTAGTGGTTAAACTTAGGGGCCAGGGTAAGCTAAAACTTTTGAAACAATTGCGTGTAGTTTTCGTTTCAATTATAAACACCATTATAAAGTTTAGGGGGTACCTAGGGTGATTATTTTTTAAAAGACTAAATTTTGAAATAAACGAAAAATTTAGGGGGTTTCTGTAAACTGTATTTCTGTAAGGCAGTTGTATTTTAGTTTCTACTCTTTGGGTGGTTTGAGAATAGAATTGAAACTAGGGGCTTTCGTAATATTGAAAATAATTGTATTCAAAATGGTCTAAAAGGATTATTTCGAACGATTCGGCGGTTTATTCCAACCAAATGATACCTGGAACGGAATGTAAAAACTTAGAGGTTTTGTAATATTGTGAATCTTGAAAGTTTCATGAAAGTTAACGATCTTTAGTGGTTAAAACTGGCCAGTGTAACCTAAAACTTTTGAAACATTTGCGTGCAGTTTTTGTTTTAATTATAAACACCATTATAAAGTTTAGGGGGTACCTAGGGCAACTAAATTGAGAAATAAACGAAAATTTAGGGGGTTTTTGTGAACTGTATTTCTGTAAGCCAAAAAATTAGTTGTTAATTAAAAAGTTTTTTGATAAGTGGTACCATCGTTTTGCGCAAAAATAAATGTAAAAGCAGGCTTATTATAGAAAACTTTTTTGCACCTACGGAAGTTCCGATGGTGGGGTGAAAGAGGGCATCAAGAAGAGGACAGAAGGAACAGTTGGATTCACTCCAATCGGTCAAGGCGTTCTTAAGTTACAGGCGGTCAAAGTTGACAATTGAGACAAAAGTCGTAATACCCCCCTTTGGACATTTTCAAAAAAAAATCGGATTTTTTTTGGTGTTTTTGATCGGTATGGCTCGTTTGCAATGCTCTTGGAAAGTAACCAACTGAATTCGAATGAAATTCCCTTCTAAAGAGGTTTTCCTAAAAATGGTCCAAGAACGCGATTCGAAAAGTCGTTAAAAGGCGATCTCCGAAAATATTGCACCTACGGAACTTCCGATGGTAGGAGGTGAAAGAGGACTTCAAGAAGATGACAAAACAGTTGGATTCACTCCAATCGGTCCAAGCATTTTCAAGTCACAGGCGGTCAAAGTTGAGAATCGAGACAAAAGTCGTAATACCCCCCCCCCCTTGAGCATTTTCAAAAAAATTTCGGATATTTTTTTCCTTTTTTTGATCGAAATAGCTCGTTTTCAATCCCCTAAGAACTTAACAAACTGAATTCTAATAAAATTCCCCCCTAAAGAGGTTTTTCTAAAAATGGTCCAAAAACGCGATTCGAAAAGTCCCTAAAAGGCGATCTTCGAAAATATTGCACCTACGGAACTTCCGATGATAGGAGGTGAAAGAGGACATCAAGAAGATGGCAAAACAGTCGAATTCACTCCAATCGGTCGAGGCATTCCCAAGTTACAGGCGGTCAAAGTTGATAATTTGAACAAGAAAATCTCAAGTCTGTTGATTTCTATGTTTTTAAAGAGCATAAAACTAAAATTGAAATTTTTTACCGATGTTACCTGTACCCAATACCTGCATTGGTCTTTTCTCACGAAAAAAAAAAACAATCCACAAAAGCACATTTCGTCCTAAATAATAAATTACCCAAAGGTCCTATGGCAAAAATTCGCAACTGCATGCGTGGATTGATCTCAAAAGAACCACGCACAAAAGGTACCCATTATTGTATTTATACCGCCGCGCCCGGAGGGCTCACTGAACCCACCATCATCTGGGTACAATCAAAGGAATTTCAGAGCAGGTAGCTCTATGCACAAATAATAACCTGCCTCTGGGGCCGTCCTTTTGTCAATATAGAGGTGCATTTTCACGCCGTTTGTTCCGATCGTCTTTTGTTACGGTTTTCGTTTGTTTATTTCGACTTTACGTGACATTAACAAGCAACTGTGACGGTGGTGGTACCAAAGCGCCTTGAAATACCGCGGTTAATAGCAGAGATCGCCCGAGGTTAATGAAGGATGTTCTCACGCCTCTCTGACTGCTGCTGATTTTGTTTCGCTATTTAGGGCACAAGTCAATGACAGTTTTCCCATCTTCGTGTATGAAAGAATTTTCTGATGAATGCGTGCAGGATGCAGTACCTAGCGAATGACACAGGAAGGCTTAACGTTGAACCTATGAATTATTCAAAGGACAAAGCTAAAGAAACAGTTGTTTTGTGGCGCTTTTCCCTATATTGTTTTATGCAATAATCCGGGGTGTTTCTAAGTAATTGAATTTTTTTTAGTATTAGTGCAAATAAAAAAAGCCTTTTATGCCTCCTGTGAGGATTGAACTCACGACCCCTGGTTTACGAGACCAGTGCTCTACCACTGAGCTAAAGAGGCCGATGATGGACTGGACCCATCGGTCGTACCATCGATACCCGGCCTTGAGCGCTCGCCCTAGGCGGTATACCGCGTGTTGAGACGTCTTCTAAATTTGTTTTTTATTATTGTTTTCAGTCTGTGATCATAATGTAGCACCCTCCCAGCATGGCGGCCCACCCTCAAGACACCATTGCTAAAATGGAGCATCACTATCAATCAAGTGAAGCTAGCGACCATGGACTGCTCACTCACACCCATTGCACCTGCTGCAGGGAGGTGAGTTGACCCGCGGAGTGTTTTTTCTATAGCAATTTTGACTTTAAACACTATTAGTGCGCATCGGAGAGACCAGAAACCCCGAAGACTGAACACATCTACCCCCCTTGCCTGGCCAAGAGCTCCCCTCGCCACCACGTGGTCGCTCTGGGCCACGCCCACCACTTGCAAGCTGCCCACATTCACCTGAACCACCACCATGTGGCTGTTCCTCCAAAGACTGAAACCCCGGGCGTAGTCAACAAATTGTGTGGAGGATGTACTTGTCACCTGAAGGTGAGGAACTTATTTTAGGTTTGGTGTCGAGACTACTTGAATTTTTCTCTGCAGGCGGACGGTGATGGCGGTGAGAGGGTGAGTCCCTTGGAGCCCAGTGCGCAAGCGCGGAAATTGGACGAGGACCGGATAGAAGTGTCACCTTTGCCACCGGCTTTGCCCCCCAGGCCGCCCCCTCGGCCCCGGTATGAGGGTGTGGGGAGCTTGAGTTCGAGATATCGAAACAGAGCCAGTAAGTTTATCTTGCATTGCAGTAAGTTGTTGGATAGCGCGGGTGTGATAAATATTCTTATCTTTTAGAAATTGCCAACGTTTTGATCTTTATTGTGGTCTTCCTCATGCTTTTTTTGTGTTGTGTTTGGTTACACAACACAAATACAATGATTGAAATGACTCATTGTATTTGGGTACATAAGCCATAAAAAGCAATACTGTTTCTTTTGTTAAATATGGGAAACGCTCTCAGGTCATGAATCCTTTAAACTCTACCTACGTAAAATGTATTCTCTTGAGGTCCGCAAGTCTATCTTCATGTGAAAAATGTGCCAAATAGATGTAAAAAATCTTTCAAACCAAACATCACTCCTTGATAAATAAAAAATCTGCTTCAGTCCCTTTTACGCTAACTTTAATCCCATTTTCTTTGGCTCTCAAATCAGTCTTAAATTAGTGCCTATTCTAGGCAAGAACTCATAACGTAGCTGTCCACAAACCAGTCGATCCCTTTAATTCTTAACCACCAAAAAAAAATTAGGATCAAAGTGATGCCACCACCTACATACACAATTAGATGCGGTCCGTTTGAGAACGCCAATTATCAAACCATAGGGATTAAAAGGTTAATGTTTTCAATCTCTATTTACTATACTAGCTTGATACTAACCTGACCATATTTTTATTTTAAATAATTTTGTATGTAAAATCACATGGAACTCCATCCATTTAGTCCCTCAAGGAAATAGTTTTTTTTAAAGCCTTAACCAGTTTAATCTCTATAGAGCGACTCAGGTATCCTGAAAGTTGTGGTTGAGCAACATAGACAGGAACTGCTAAGTCAGCGCCTAAGAAACGAAAAATTATGGAAATCGTGCTCATGAAACGGTCTCTTTAATCCCTTTTAAAACGTTGTTCCAAAGTAGAAAATGCTGACATTCTCATTGGTAGACTACATGTTTTTCAAAGCAAAACATTTTAAATATTTTTTAAACGTTTGTTGATTTTATATTTTTGTTGGCCACTCTTCAATTGTTTATTGTGTTTTTTGAATTCGCTTCTAGCCCTGAAGAAGACGTAAATTAAACGTCGAAACGTTGGCCTTTATTCAAACGACAAGGGAGTTTTATTTGTCCTAAACCTGCAAAACCATTACATCTATTCTCATCAATGCAGACAGAAGTTTTAAATATCCCGAAAGTTGCATAACAGAAACGATCAATTCAGCGTTTATGAAACGGGGTATTCTTGGAATTGTACCAATAAAACGTCTGGTCTCTTTAAACCCTTTGAAAATTGTGTTCAAAAGTGGAAAATTTAGTTGAAGAGTAGGCAGTTCATGGGAAAGTACATTTACTTTTTGATGATCTAACATAATAATACCGATCACTTTAATTCCTATAGAAAGACTTAAATATCCTCAAAAATTATGTTCCATTAATATGATTTTGTAGGTCTAATTTTAGGTAAATACTACTAAAGCATTAAACAAGAAAATCGTAAAATACAACCCAATTGAAAAAGTCACTACTGAACTCTTTAGTCCCTTTGAAAATTATATTCAACCATGAAAACTCACATTTATCTAATTAAATATTATAACTTAAACACTTTAATCCTAAAATAAGTAATGAAATCATTTCAAAGTTGTGTTCTGACAACCCATCTTTTTGCTTCTATGGTCAGCCACTATCGATCAAAGCGAATTAAATAAAATTCCTGTAATTAAATCGATTAAAAGTCGCTACTGATCTCTTTAATTCCCCAAAAAATTATATTTGTTTATGAAAACTGCTATTCGGGATTAAAGGGAACAAGTTGAAGAAAGAATTAAAAAATTGAAGAATTCTTGCGGTTTCTTACTATTGCTTGAACATCTAGTCCTTTTTGCCCCCCCCCCCTTTCCCCCTGATGGAAAACATGTGATTTGAGTTCGTTGTTTTCCGGGATTAAAGGGAAGAAATGGAAGAAGGCATTCAAGAATTAAAGTTGCTGTTTTTTAGTATTGTTTTCACGTCTAGTCACTTATTGCTCCTCTAAAATCTAATCGAACCCATCTGATTTGAGTTTGCTGCCATTCGGGATTAAAGAGAAGAAATCGAAGAAAGGCTTCAAGATTTGATAAATGCGTGCTGTTTTTTACTATTGTTTCTACATCTAGTCCCTTTTGGCTCCGCTAACCCCTAATGGAAAACATGTGATTTGAGTTCGTTGTTTTCCGGGATTAAAGGGAACAAATGGAAGAAGCCATTCAAGAATTAAAATTGTTGTTTCTTAGCATTGTTTTCACGTCTAGTCACTTATTGCTCCTCTAATCTCTAATCGAACCCATGTGATTTAAATTTGCTGCCATTCGGGATTAAAGGGAAGAAATCGAAGAAAGATTTCAAGATTTGATAAATGCGTCCTGCTTTTACTATTGTTCCCACACCTAGTCCCTTTTTGCTCCGCTAACCCCTAATAGAAAACATGTGATTTGAGTTCGATGTTTTCCGGGATTAAAGGGAACATATGGAAGGAGGCATTCAAGAATTAAAGTTGCTGTTTCATAGCATTTTTCTCACGTCTAGTCACTTATTGCTCCTCTGATCTCTAATCGAACCCATGTGATTTGAGTTTGCTGCCATTCGGGATTAAAGAGAAGAAATCGAAGAAAGACTTCAAGATTTAATAAATGCGTGCAGTTTTTTACTATTGTTTCCACACCTGGTCCCTTTTGGCTCCGCTAACCCCTAATGGAAAACATGTTATTTGAGTTCGTTGTTTTCCAGATTTAAAGGGAACAAATGGGAGAAGGCATTCAAGAATTAAAGTTGCTGTTTCTTAGCATCGTTTTCACGTCTTGTGTCATGTGATTTGAGTTTGCTGCCATTTGGAATTAAAGAGAAGAAATCGAAGAAAGACTTCAAGATTTGATAAATGCGTGCTGTTTGTTATTATTGTTTCCACACCTAGTCCCTTTTTGGCTCCGCTAACCCCTAATGGAAAACATGTGATTTGAGTTCATTATTTCCCGGGATTAAAGGGAACAAATGGAGGAAGGCATTCAAGATTTAAAGTTGCTGTTTCTTAGCATTGCGTTCACGTCTAGTCACTTATTGCTCCTCCAATCTCTGATCGAACCCATGTGATTTTACTTTGATGCCATTCGGGATTAAAGGGAAGAAATCTAAGAAAGACTTCAAGATGCTTGCTGTTTTTTACTATTGTTTCCACACCTAGTCCTTTTTGGGTCCTCTAACCCCTAATGGAAAACATGTGATTTTAGTTCGTTGTTTTCCGGGATTAAAGGAAACAAATTGAAGAAAGCATCCAAGGATTAAAGTTGCTGTTTCTTAGCATTGTTTTCATGTCTAGTCACTTATTGCTCCTCTAATCTCTGATCGAACCCATGTGATTTGAGTTTGCTGCCATTCGGGATTAAAGGGAAGAAATCGAAGAAAAATTCAAGATTTGCTAAATGCGTGCTGTTGTTTACTATTGTTTCTACATCTAGTCCCTTTTGACTCCGCTAACCCCTAATGGAAAACATGTGATTTGAGTTCGTTGTTTTCCAGGATTAAAGGGAACAAATGGAAGAAGACATTCAAGAATTAAAGTTGCTGTTTTTTACTATTGTTTCCACACCTGGTCTCTTTTAGCTTCACTAACCCCTAATGGAAAACATGTGATTTGAGTTCGTTGTTTTCCGGGATTAAAGGGGACAAACTGAAGAAGGCATTCAAGAATTAAAGTTGTTGTTTCTTAGCATTGTTTTCACGTCTAGTCACTTATTGCTCCTCTAATCTCTAATCGAACCCATATGATTTAAGTTTGCTGCCCTTAGGGATTAAAGGGAAGAAATCGAAGAAAGACTTCAAGATTTGATAAATGCGTGCTGTTTGTTATTATTGTTTCCACACCTAGTCCCTTTTGGCTCCGCTAACCCCTAATGGAAAACATGTGATTTGAGTTCGTTGTTTTCCGGGATTAAAGGGAACGAATGGAAGAAGGCATTCAAGGATTAAAGTTGCCGTTTCTTAGCATTGTTTTCACGTCTAGTCACTTATTGCTCCTCTAATCTCTAATCGAACCCATATGATTTAAGTTTGCTGCCCTTAGGGATTAAAGGGAAGAAATCGAAGAAAGACTTCAAGATTTGATAAACGCGTGCTGTTTGTTATTATTGTTTCCACACCTAGTCCCTTTTGGCTCCGCTAACCCCTAATGGAAAACATGTGATTTGAGTTCGTTGTTTTCCGGGATTAAAGGGAACGAATGGAAGAAGGCATTCAAGGATTAAAGTTGCCGTTTCTTAGCATTGTTTTCACGTCTAGTCACTTATTGCTCCTCTAATCTCTAATCGAACCCATGTGATTTAAATTTGCTGCCATTCGGGATTAAAGGGAAGAAATCGAAGAAAGATTTCAAGATTTGATAAATGCGTCCTGCTTTTACTATTGTTCCCACACCTAGTCCCTTTTTGCTCCGCTAACCCCTAATAGAAAACATGTGATTTGAGTTCGATGTTTTCCGGGATTAAAGGGAACATATGGAAGGAGGCATTCAAGAATTAAAGTTGCTGTTTCATAGCATTTTTCTCACGTCTAGTCACTTATTGCTCCTCTGATCTCTAATCGAACCCATGTGATTTGAGTTTGCTGCCATTCGGGATTAAAGAGAAGAAATCGAAGAAAGACTTCAAGATTTAATAAATGCGTGCAGTTTTTTACTATTGTTTCCACACCTGGTCCCTTTTGGCTCCGCTAACCCCTAATGGAAAACATGTTATTTGAGTTCGTTGTTTTCCAGATTTAAAGGGAACAAATGGGAGAAGGCATTCAAGAATTAAAGTTGCTGTTTCTTAGCATCGTTTTCACGTCTTGTGTCATGTGATTTGAGTTTGCTGCCATTTGGAATTAAAGAGAAGAAATCGAAGAAAGACTTCAAGATTTGATAAATGCGTGCTGTTTGTTATTATTGTTTCCACACCTAGTCCCTTTTTGGCTCCGCTAACCCCTAATGGAAAACATGTGATTTGAGTTCATTATTTCCCGGGATTAAAGGGAACAAATGGAGGAAGGCATTCAAGATTTAAAGTTGCTGTTTCTTAGCATTGCGTTCACGTCTAGTCACTTATTGCTCCTCCAATCTCTGATCGAACCCATGTGATTTTACTTTGATGCCATTCGGGATTAAAGGGAAGAAATCTAAGAAAGACTTCAAGATGCTTGCTGTTTTTTACTATTGTTTCCACACCTAGTCCTTTTTGGGTCCTCTAACCCCTAATGGAAAACATGTGATTTTAGTTCGTTGTTTTCCGGGATTAAAGGAAACAAATTGAAGAAAGCATCCAAGGATTAAAGTTGCTGTTTCTTAGCATTGTTTTCATGTCTAGTCACTTATTGCTCCTCTAATCTCTGATCGAACCCATGTGATTTGAGTTTGCTGCCATTCGGGATTAAAGGGAAGAAATCGAAGAAAAATTCAAGATTTGCTAAATGCGTGCTGTTGTTTACTATTGTTTCTACATCTAGTCCCTTTTGACTCCGCTAACCCCTAATGGAAAACATGTGATTTGAGTTCGTTGTTTTCCAGGATTAAAGGGAACAAATGGAAGAAGACATTCAAGAATTAAAGTTGCTGTTTTTTACTATTGTTTCCACACCTGGTCTCTTTTAGCTTCACTAACCCCTAATGGAAAACATGTGATTTGAGTTCGTTGTTTTCCGGGATTAAAGGGGACAAACTGAAGAAGGCATTCAAGAATTAAAGTTGTTGTTTCTTAGCATTGTTTTCACGTCTAGTCACTTATTGCTCCTCTAATCTCTAATCGAACCCATATGATTTAAGTTTGCTGCCCTTAGGGATTAAAGGGAAGAAATCGAAGAAAGACTTCAAGATTTGATAAATGCGTGCTGTTTGTTATTATTGTTTCCACACCTAGTCCCTTTTGGCTCCGCTAACCCCTAATGGAAAACATGTGATTTGAGTTCGTTGTTTTCCGGGATTAAAGGGAACGAATGGAAGAAGGCATTCAAGGATTAAAGTTGCCGTTTCTTAGCATTGTTTTCACGTCTAGTCACTTATTGCTCCTCTAATCTCTAATCGAACCCATATGATTTAAGTTTGCTGCCCTTAGGGATTAAAGGGAAGAAATCGAAGAAAGACTTCAAGATTTGATAAACGCGTGCTGTTTGTTATTATTGTTTCCACACCTAGTCCCTTTTGGTTCCGCTAACCCCTAACGGAAAACATGTGATTTGAGTTTGTTGTTTTCCGGGATTAAAAGGAACAAAAAGAAGAAGGCATTCAAGAATAAAAGTTGCTGTTTCTTAGCATTGTTTTCACGTCTAGTCACTTATTGCTCCTCTAAAATCTAATCGTACCCATGTGATTTGAGTTTGCTGCCATTCGGGATTAAAGAGAAGAAATCGAAGAAAGGCTTCAAGATTTGATAAATGCGTGCTGTTTTTTACTATTGTTTCTACATCTAGTCCCTTTTGGCTCCGCTAACCCCTAATGGAAAACATGTCATTTGAGTTTGTTGTTTTCCGGGATTAAAGGGAACAAATGGAAGAGCGCATTCCAGAATTAAAGTTGCTGTTTCATAGCATTTGTCTCACGTCTAGTCACTTATTGCTCCTCTGATCTCTAATCGAACCCATGTGATTTGAGTTTGCTGCCATTCGGGATTAAAGGGAAGAAATCGAAGAAAGGCTTCAAGATTTGATAAATGCGTGCTGTTTGTTATTATTGTTTCCACACCTAGTCCCTTTTGGCTCCGCTAACCCCTAATGGAAAACATGTGATTTGAGTTCGTTGTTTTCCGGGATTAAAGGGAACAAATGGAAGAAGGCATTCAAGAATTAAAGTTGCTGTTTTTTACTATTGTTTCCACACCTGGTCTCTTTTAGCTTCACTAGCCCCTAATGGAAAACATGTGATTTGAGTTCGTTGTTTTCCGGGATTAAAGGGGACAAACTGAAGAAGGCATTCAAGAATTAAAGTTGTTGTTTCTTAGCATTGTTTTCACGTCTAGTCACTTATTGCTCCTCTAATCTCTAATCGAACCCATATGATTTAAGTTTGCTGCCCTTAGGGATTAAAGGGAAGAAATCGAAGAAAGACTTCAAGATTTGATAAATGCGTGCTGTTTGTTATTATTGTTTCCACACCTAGTCCCTTTTGGCTCCGCTAACCCCTAATGGAAAACATGTGATTTGAGTTCGTTGTTTTCCGGGATTAAAGGGAACGAATGGAAGAAGGCATTCAAGGATTAAAGTTGCCGTTTCTTAGCATTGTTTTCACGTCTAGTCACTTATTGCTCCTCTAATCTCTAATCGAACCCATATGATTTAAGTTTGCTGCCCTTAGGGATTAAAGGGAAGAAATCGAAGAAAGACTTCAAGATTTGATAAACGCGTGCTGTTTGTTATTATTGTTTCCACACCTAGTCCCTTTTGGTTCCGCTAACCCCTAACGGAAAACATGTGATTTGAGTTTGTTGTTTTCCGGGATTAAAAGGAACAAAAAGAAGAAGGCATTCAAGAATAAAAGTTGCTGTTTCTTAGCATTGTTTTCACGTCTAGTCACTTATTGCTCCTCTAAAATCTAATCGTACCCATGTGATTTGAGTTTGCTGCCATTCGGGATTAAAGAGAAGAAATCGAAGAAAGGCTTCAAGATTTGATAAATGCGTGCTGTTTTTTACTATTGTTTCTACATCTAGTCCCTTTTGGCTCCGCTAACCCCTAATGGAAAACATGTCATTTGAGTTTGTTGTTTTCCGGGATTAAAGGGAACAAATGGAAGAGCGCATTCCAGAATTAAAGTTGCTGTTTCATAGCATTTGTCTCACGTCTAGTCACTTATTGCTCCTCTGATCTCTAATCGAACCCATGTGATTTGAGTTTGCTGCCATTCGGATTAAAGGGAAGAAATCGAAGAAAGGCTTCAAGATTTGATAAATGCGTGCTGTTTGTTATTATTGTTTCCACACCTAGTCCCTTTTGGCTCCGCTAACCCCTAATGGAAAACACGTGATTTGAGTTCGTTGTTTTCCGGGATTAAAGGGAACAAATGGAAGAAGGCATTCAAGAATTAAAGTTGCTGTTTTTTACTATTGTTTCCACACCTGGTCTCTTTTAGCTTCACTAGCCCCTAATGGAAAACATGTGATTTGAGTTCGTTGTTTTCCGGGATTAAAGGGGACAAACTGAAGAAGGCATTCAAGAATTAAAGTTGTTGTTTCTTAGCATTGTTTTCACGTCTAGTCACTTATTGCTCCTCTAATCTCTAATCGAACCTATATGATTTAAGTTTGCTGCCCTTAGGGATTAAAGGGAAGAAATCGAAGAAAGACTTCAAGATTTGATAAATGCGTGCTGTTTGTTATTATTGTTTCCACACCTAGTCCCTTTTGGCTCCGCTAACCCCTAATGGAAAACATGTGATTTGAGTTCGTTGTTTTCCGGGATTAAAGGGAACAAACGGAAGAAGGCATTCAAGAATTAAAGTTGTTGTTGTTTACTATTGTTTCCACACCTGGTCTCTTTTAGCTGCACTAACCCCTAATGGAAAACATGTGATTTGAGTTCGTTGTTTTCCGAGATTAAAGGGAACGAATGGAAGAAGGCATTCAAGGATTAAAGTTGCTGTTTCTTAGCATTGTTTTCACGTCTAGTCACTTATTGCTCCTCTAATCTCTAATCGAATCCATGTGATTTGAGTTTGCTGCCATTCGGGATTAAAGGGAAGAAATCGAAGAAAGGCTTCAAGATTTGATAAATGCGTGTTGTTTGTTATTATTGTTTCCACACCTAGTCCCTTTTGGCTCCGCTAACCCCTAATGGAAAACATGTGATTTGAGTTCGTTGTTTTCCGGGATTAAAGGGAACAAACGGAAGAAGGCATTCAAGAATTAAAGTTGTTGTTGTTTACTATTGTTTCCACACCTGGTCTCTTTTAGCTCCACTAACCCCTAATGGAAAACATGTGATTTGAGTTCGTTGTTTTCCGAGATTAAAGGGAACGAATGGAAGAAGGCATTCAAGGATTAAAGTTGCTGTTTCTTAGCATTGTTTTCACGTCTAGTCACTTATTGCTCCTCTAATCTCTAATCGAATCCATGTGATTTGAGTTTGCTGCCATTCGGGATTAAAGGGAAGAAATCGAAGAAAGGCTTCAAGATTTGATAAATGCGTGTTGTTTGTTATTATTGTTTCCACACCTAGTCCCTTTTGGCTCCGCTAACCCCTAATGGAAAACATGTGATTTGAGTTCGTTGTTTTCCGAGATTAAAGGGAACGAATGGAAGAAGGCATTCAAGGATTAAAGTTGCTGTTTCTTAGCATTGTTTTCACGTCTAGTCACTTATTGCTCCTCTAAAATCTAATCGTACCCATGTGATTTGAGTTTGCTGCCATTCGGGATTAAAGAGAAGAAATCGAAGAAAGGCTTCAAGATTTGATAAATGCGTGCTGTTTTTTACTATTGTTTCCACACCTCGTCCCTTTTGGCTCCGCTAACCCCTAATGGAAAATATGTGATTTGAGTTCGTTGTTTTCCGGGATTAAAGGGAACAAATGGAAGAAGGCATTCAAGAATTACAATTGCTGTTTCTTAGCATTGTTTTACTGTCTAGTCACTTATTGCTTCTCTAAAATCTAATCGAACCCATGTGATTTGAGTTTGCTGCCCTTAGGGATTAAAGGGAAGAAATCGAAGAAAGGCTTCAAGATTTGATAAATGCGTGCTGTTTTTTACTATTGTTTCTACATCTAGTCCCTTTTGGCTCGGCTAACCCCTAATGGAGAACATGTGATTTGAGTTCGTTGTTTTCCGGGATTAAAGGGAACGAATGGAAGAAGGCATTCAAGGATTAAAGTTGCTGTTTCTTAGCATTGTTTTCACGTCTAGTTACTTATTGCTCCTCTAATCTCTAATCGAACCCATGTGATTTGAGTTTGCTGCCATTAGGGATTAAAGGGAAGAAATCGAAGAATGACTTCAAGATTTGATAAATGCGTACTGTTTGTTATTATTGTTTCCACACCTCGTCCCTTTTGGCTCCGCTAACCCCTAATGGAAAATATGTGATTTGAGTTCGTTGTTTTCCGGGATTAAAGGGGACAAACTGAAGAAGGCATTCAAGAATTAAAGTTGTTGTTTCTTAGCATTGTTTTCACGTCTAGTCACTTATTGCTCCTCTAATCTCTAATCGAACCCATATGATTTAAGTTTGCTGCCCTTAGGGATTAAAGGGAAGAAATCGAAGAAAGACTTCAAGATTTGATAAATGCGTGCTGTTTGTTATTATTGTTTCCACACCTAGTCCCTTTTGGCTCCGCTAACCCCTAATGGAAAACATGTGATTTGAGTTCGTTGTTTTCCGGGTTTAAAGGGAACAAACGGAAGAAGGCATTCAAGAATTAAAGTTGTTGTTTACTATTGTTTCCACACCTGGTCTCTTTTAGCTCCACTAACCCCTAATGGAAAACATGTGATTTGAGTTCGTTGTTTTCCGAGATTAAAGGGAACGAATGGAAGAAGGCATTCAAGGATTAAAGTTGCTGTTTCTTAGCATTGTTTTCACGTCTAGTCATTTATTGCTCCTCTAATCGAACCCATGTGACTTGATTTCGCTGCCATTCGGGATTAAAGGGAAGAAATTGAAGGAAAACTTCAAGATACGCTTTTTTAGTATTGTTTTCACATCTAGTCCCCTTTGGCTCCTCTAACCCCTAATAGAAAACATGTGATTTGAGTTCTCGGCTACTCGGGATTAAAGGGAACAAATTCAAGAATTCTTGATGTTTCTTGCTATTGTTTTCACAGCTGGTAACCTTTTGCTCTCCTAATCTCCAACAGAAAACAAGTGATTTGGGTTTGCTGATAAATAAAGAAAAATGGTGATGCACATGTCACTTTAATCTGTAATAGGCAAAAGTATCTTTAAGGTTCAGATTTTGTACAGGATCGATTAAGTTGACTAGATCTTTCGCACGTAGATATTGATCTTTTTAATGCTCAGTACATTTTCCTGTTTATTTTTCTTTCTAATCTCTGGGGCTTTTATTTAATTCTCCTTATTCATCCACCGGGACTTCTGGAAGAAATATTACACTTTGAGTATTCAAACAGTTTCAACGACTCTTTAATCCTTTTACTTTAATATAAAAAATTATAATAAGTGCGTATCATCGAACGGCATGCATTGAACGATACATTGAAAGCCAGACCCTTTAATCTCTGAGAGATTAAAGGGGGATAAAGAACTCTTTAATCTCTGGGAGGAGATGAACGCTTTTCGATAATTATTGATAATTTCTAAAAGCTTTTCTTGTTTATGTTGATAAAAATACTTAGTTTGATAGCTGTGACTCTTAATTGGTTTAAAGAGGCCTGTAGTAACATAGCCCTTTAATCCTTATGGAGTTTTGTAAAGTTTAGTCGTCTAGGTTTGAAAACAAGTTATAATACTTTAATCCTCATAAAAAATTATGATAAGGAGCAGAGAAATGTCGAACTGCTTTTGCATATTCTTCACTCAATTAATATGGAATTGTAGAAAAAACAAAAGTCCCTTTTAGTTTTGTTGTAACATAACTGGAGTGGTTCCTCTTCAGTACTACCGGTACCAACTTAACTTCATTCAACACCTACATACATGCCCGGCTACTACCGAGAAATCTAATTATTAGTAAGACATGGAGACGTCAATGAAGTTTTAATGAGCCGAAACGAAGAGCGTCTTCCGTTAGTTCTTCACGGTTCTTCACCTGTTCAAAGCGTGAATCGATGATTGTTGGGAATATTCTTCGTCAGTACTGCGTTGTTGGAATGTGAATGTGTGACCGAAGAAGAAGAGATCTGTGTTAAAGTCGTAATCGTCCAACGCCTTCTATACACAATGTTGCTTTTATTAACCGCTCCTAATTATCCAAGCAAAACGAACTTATTAATTAGCGAAATTTATTCGTTAATTATGCTCGGCCATTTCCTCTCTAGAATTAAAAGAGATAAGCCGTTTAATGAGTCAACAGCACGCAACGAGACGGGGTTTTAAAAGAGTCTTAATTGAATTAGAATTTAATGTCCCTTGTGTCGTTTGTAGGTCGTTTTACACATCCTAAACTATCAAAAGGGGCCCCGGCTCAGTCAGGTGCAGCACGAGTAAATGAAATTCAATGGAGTGTGGCAATAACGTTGGGGATTGCAGAGTTGATTAGTTTTAGTCCGGCAGGGTTGGCCTTTAATCCCTGAAAATTTACATTACAATGCCACGGCCTGGACTAGTTCTGGCGGGGCTGCAAATTCCTTAGCCCTTAATCAAAGCCGTTAGGGGCGACTGCAATTGCAGCTATCCTTTTTTAACGCATGAGGCAGTTGGGTTTGCATAAGAGCTTCCAGGAGAGAGAGAGGGGTGAAAATATTGACTATTAGAGTGAAAAGTTGAGCTGCGTCGCTATAGTGACAAGCTTGAAGCCAAGGCCCGTACTCGAGGAATGTCTTCAAGCGTGTTGGACAATTTTCGATGGTTAGAAAAGTGCAACCAAAACTAATGAGCCATTCTAATTGATTGTCATTCTTCTTATATAATTATGGTTACATTTCATTTCCATCCAGTTTATATTAGTAATCTAGATGTAGGACAACGTAACCTGAACTAATCGTGGACAGATTTATAGTATTGTACGTTTTAATGGAAAAAACATACCCTTGAACCCCGTCCTGCTCTCACGCACCTCCCCCCCTCGGACAATCAAAATTCAGACATCAGAGAATCGCAGCAGCATCAGGAAAAGCACTTTAGGTGCTCGTTTTATCCCTTGTTCAGTCCGCCGCGTCCCGTCCACTCGCTTTCCATGTTTTTCCACGGCTCGCTCGCCGTGTCCGCGGTGACGCAAATCCATATTCTCCATGGCAGCGGAACGCAGGAGGGTGCCTCCAATAGAGTTCGTTTCTGTGCGACAAAGTTGTCCATTACGAACAGTGGAAGCGATATTTGTTTTGATCGATCAGAACTTGGTAATGGAGGACTATTTTGGTTTCTCCATTAATTTTTCCATTAGTCGATAAAGTGTGTCTGTTGAGTGCTATAAATAATGACATTGTTGCGCGAAAATTAGCTTGGAAAATGCACGGGTACCCGGTTATGCAGGTGGTGCAGTACCACATCCCACCTGCTATGATGCCGCCTCATTGCGCCTCGCATTTACCACATACAGGTAACTTAATGCGTACGCTAATTAACGAATTGATACACAGTGGAGTAGAGGAGAAAGGGGAGCAAAGCCGTTTCTCTGATGGCGTTTTCCTAAACGTTAGCTTGGTCCAGGCAGCTAAACTGTAATTTCTACTACAACATTATCCAACTCAAAAAAAGCATCTCGACAAACGTTAAGTATGTCTGTCTATCCAGTGGCGTACCTCAGTAATAACAGTTTGTCTCCTCATTTAAGACTTAAGTTATCTCCTTCAAATCCAAACTAAAGAAAAATTATAAATTCACAGTAACAATCCTACGGCACTGGAATTTATAGTTTCAAATTGTCCATCTCAAAATGTTTCTGCAGATGCCTTTTCAGTGTTTTTGTATATACAGTGGCGTACACATAAATAAAAACTTGGTTTCTGACCTTATAACTCCATAGCTTTGCTTAAGATCTGAAATTAAAAAAAATCCTAAATTCAGAATAATAATCCTACGCCACTGGTATTTATACTATAAAGTCGACCAACTCAAAATGTGCCTCCTTACCAACTTTCAGTGTATTTTACCTATCCAGTGTGCGCTTAAGCATAAATTAAAGTTTGAATAATAATCCTACGCCACTGGTATTTATACTATAAAGTGAACCAACTCAAAATGTGCTTCCTTAGCAACTTTCAATGTATTTTACCTATTCAGTGTGCAGTTAAACATAAGTTAAAGTTTGACTCAGTTATTTTAGACTTAAAAGATTTGCTTAAAATCTGAACTAAAAAAGAAAAATCCTAAATTCAGAATAATAATCCTACGCCACTGGTATTTATGCTATAAAGTGGACCAACTCAAAACGTGCTTCCTTACCAACTTTCAGTGTATTTGACCTATTCAGTGTACGCTTAAATATAAATTAAAGTTTGACTTGTTATTTTAGACTTAATGGATTTGCTTAAGATCTGATCTAATGAATTCCTAAATTCAGAATATTAATTGTACGGTAATGGAATTTATGCTACAAAATTATCTATCTTAAATAGTGCTCCTAGATAAATTTTCTGTTTTTTTTGTGCATCCAGTGGCGCCCCCATGAATTTTTAATTTGACTCGTGATCTTAGACTTAATGGATTTGCTTAAGATCTGAACTACTGAATTCCTAAATTCTGAATATTAATTCTACGGCACTGGGATTTATGCTATAAAATTGCCCGTCTTAAATAATGCTCCTAGATAACTCTGTGTATTTTCTGTTTATCCAGTAGCGCACGCATAAATTATAGTTTGACTCGTGATCTTAGACTTAATAGATTTGCTTAAAAAATTCCTAAATTCATAATAATTATGTTACGGCACTGGAATTTATACTATAAAGTTGACTATCTTAAATAGTGCTCCTAGGTACATTTTCTGTTTTTTTTTGTGTATCCAATGGCGCACGCACAAATTATAGTTTGACTCGTGATCTTGGACTTAATAGATTTGTTTAAGATGTGACCTAAAAAAATCCTAAATTCATAATAATTATGTTACGGCACTGAAATTTATACTATAAAGTTGACCATCTTAAATAGTGCTCCTAGGTGAACTTTCTATATTTTCTGTGTATCCATCAGTGGCGCACGTATAAATTACACTTCGTTTAGTTACAGTTACAAAATAATTTTTGTTTCTAAACGCACTTTTTTACACTTATTTTTTATAATGTTACCTACGCTTTTTTTACACCTTTTTTTTCAAATTTTTAACATTTTACACAAAAAAAAATTAGACACTTTTTTTTGTTTATATCTTTTTTACACTTTTTTAAACAACATATTTGATACTTTGTACTCATTTTATGAAGTTAATTTTTACTCGAGTTTTGCGAGAAAATTGCGAAAAAAATGCGTTTTAATCGTTACAAAACGGTTTTTGTGTGATTTAGAACCAAAAACTAGACCTTTTGATTGAACGAATTTTTTGATTTTTAACCAAAAACTATGTCTTTTGATTGAACCCATTGTGACGGTTTTAACCAATTATGATAATAAAAGAAATGCACAAAAACTGATTTTTGTATGCTACAAAATTGCCCGTGTTAAATAGTGCTCCTAGATAACTCTGTGTATTTTCTATGTATCCAGTGACGCACTCATAAATTATAGTTTGACTCGTGATCTTAGACTTAATAGATTTACTTAAGATCTGAACTAAAAAAATCCTAAATTCAGAATAATTATGTCACGGCACTGGAATTTATACTATAAAGTTGACCATCTTAAATAGTGCTCCTAGATAGACTTTCTATATTTTCTGTGCATCCAGTGGCGCACGTATAAATTATAGTTTGGCTCCTGATCTTAGACATAATGGATTTGCTTAAGATCTGAACTAAAAAATTCCTAAATTCAGAATATTAATTCTACGGCACTGGAATTTATGTTACAAAATTGCCCGTCTTAAATAGTGCTCCTAGATAACTCTGTGTATTTTCTATGTATCCAGTGGCGCACGCATAAATTATAGTTTGACTCGTGATCTTAGACTTAATAGATTTGCTTAAGATGTGAACTAAAAAATTCCTAAATTCATAATAATTATGTTACGGCACTGGAATTATTACTATAAAGTTGACCATTTTAAATAGTGTTCTTAGGTAAATTTTCTATATTTTCTGTGTATCCAGTGGCGCACGTATAAATTATAGTTTGGCTCGTGATCTTAGACATAATGGATTTGCTTAAGGTCTGAACTAAGAAATTCCTAAATTCAGAATATTAAATCTACGGCACTGGAATTTATGTTACAAAATTGCCCGTCTTAAATAGTGCTCCTAGATAACTCTGTGTATTTTCTATGTATCCAGTGGCGCACGCATAAATTATAGTTTGACTCGTGATCTTAGACTTAATGGATTTGCTTAAGATCTGAATTAGTGAATTCCTAAATTCAGAATATTAACTCTACGGCACTGGAATTTATGCTACAAAATTGTCCATCTTAAATAGTGCTTCTAGATAAATTTTCTGTATTTTCTGTTTATTCAGTGGCGCACTCATAAATTTTAATTTGACCGTGACCTTAGACATAATCGATTTGCTTAAGATCTGAACTAAAAAATTCCTAAATTCAGAATATTAATTCTACGGCACTGGAATTTATGCTACAAAATTATCCATCTTAAATAGTGCTCCTTGATAAATTTTCTGTTTTTTTTTGTGTATCCAGTGGCGCACTCAAAAATTTTAATTTGACTCGTGATCTTAGACTTAATGGATTTGCTTAAGATCTGAACTAATGAATTCCTAAATTTTGAATATTAATTCTACGGCACTGGAATTTATGCTACAAAATTGCCCGTCTTAAATAATGCTCCTAGATAACTCTATGTATTTTCTGTGTATCCAGTGGCGCTCGCATAAATTATAATTTGATTCGTGATCTTAGACTTAATAGATTTGCTTAAGATATGAACTAAAAAATTCCTAAAGTCAGAATAATTATGTTACGGCACTGGAATTTATACTATAAAGTTGACCATCTTAAATAGTACTCCTAGATAAACTTTCTATATTTTCTGTGTATCCATCAGAGGCGCACGTATAAATTATAGTTTGGCTCCTGACCTTAGACATAATGGATTTGCTTAAGATCTGAACTAAAAAATTCCTAAATTCAGAATATTAATTCTACGGCACTGGAATTTATGCTACAAAATTGCCCGTCTTAAATAGTGCTCCTAGATAACTCTGTGTATTTTCTATGTATCCAGTGGCGCACGCATAAATTATAGTTTGGCTCGTGATCTTAGACTTAACAGATTTGTTTAAGAGGTGGACTAAAAAATCCTAAATTCATAATAATTATGTTACAGCACTGGAATTTATACTAAAAAGTTGACCATTTTAAATAGTGTTCTTAGGTAAATTTTCTATATTTTCTGTGTATCCAGTGGCGGCGCACGTATAAATTATAGTTTGGCTCGTGATCTTAGACATAATGGATTTGCTTAAGATCTGAACTAAGAAATTCCTAAATTCAGAATATTAATTCTACGGCACTGGAATTTATGTTACAAAATTGTCCATCTTAAATAGTGCTCCTAGATAAATTTTCTGTATTTTCTGTCTATTCAGTGGCTCACTCATAAATTTTAATTTGACCGTGACTTTAGACATAATCGATTTTCTTAAGATCTGAACTAAAAAATTCCTAAATTCAGAATATTAATTCTACGGCACTGGAATTTATGCTACAAAATTGTCCATGTTAAATAGTGCTCCTAGATAAATTTTCTGTTTTTTTGTGTATCCAGTGGCGCACCCATAAATTTTACTTTGACTCGTGATCTTAGACTTAAAGGATTTGCTTAAGATCTGAACTAATGAATTCCTAAATTCTGAATATTAATTCTACGGCACTGGAATTTATGCTACAAAATTGCCCGTCTTAAATAATGCTCCTAGATAACTCTGTGTATTTTCTGTGTATCCAGTGGCGCACGCATAAATTATAGTTTGACTCGTGATCATAGACTTAACAGATTTGTTTAAGAGGTGAACTAAAAAAATCCTAAATTCAGAATAATTACGTTACGGCACTGGAATTTATACTATAAAGTTGGCCATCTTAAATAGTGCTCCTAGGTAAACTTTCTATAATTTCTGTGTATCCATCAGTGGCGCACAAGTAAATTATAGTTTGGCTCCTGATCTTAGACATATTGGATTTGCTTAAGATCTGAACTAAGAAATTCCTAAGAATTCCTCAGAATATTAATTCTACGGCACTGGAATTTATGTTACAAAATTGCCCGTCTTAAATAGTGCTCCTAGATAACTCTGTGTATTTTCTATGTATCTAGTGGCGCACTCATAAATTATAGCTTGACTCGTGATCTTAGACTTAACAGATTTGCTTAAGATATGAACTAAAAAAATCCTAAATTCAGAATAATTATGTTACGGCACTGGAATTTATACTATAAAGTTGATAATCTTAAATAGTGTTCCTAGATAAACTTTCTATATTTTCTGTGTATCCAGTGGCGCACGCATAAATTATAGTTTGACTCGTGATATTAGACTTAACTGATTTGCTTAAGAGGTGGACTAAAAAATTCCGAAATTCATAATAATTATGTTACGGCACTGGAATTATTACTATAAAGTTGACCATTTTAATTTTATGTAAATTTTCTATATTTTCTGTGTATCCAGTGGCGCACGTATAAATTATAGTTTGGCTCGTGATCTTAGACATAATGGATTTGCTTAAGGTCTGAACTAAGAAATTTCTAAATTCAGAATATTAAATCTACGGCACTGGAATTTATGTTACAAAATTGCCCGTCTTAAATAGTGCTCCTAGATAACTCTGTGTATTTTCTATGTATCCAGTGGCGCACGCATAAATTATAGTTTGACTCGTGATCTTAGACTTAATGGATTTGCTTAAGATCTGAATTAGTGAATTCCTAAATTCAGAATATTAACTCTACGGCACTGGAATTTATGCTACAAAATTGTCCATCTTAAATAGTGCTTCTAAACGTCTTAAATAATGCTCCTAGATAACTCTGTGTATTTTCTGTGCAACCAGTGGCGCACGCATAAATTATAGTTTGACTCGTGATCTTAGACTTAATAGATTTGCTTAAGATCTGAACTAAGAAATTCCGAAATCCATAATAATTATGTTACGGCACTAGGATTTATACTATAAAGTAGCCCATCTTAAATAATGCTCCTAGGCAAACTTTCTATAGTTTCTGTGTATCCAGGGCAGACACGTATAAATTATAGTTTGGCTCGTGATCTTAGACATAATTGATTTGCTTAAGATCTGAACTAAAGAATTGCTAAATTCAGAATAATAATCCTACGGCACTGGAATTTCATTGGAATCTATAGTTTAAAATTGTCCAAGTTATATTGTGCTCCTAGACAAACTTTCAGTGTGTTTTATGTGTCCAATGACAGAATTTTCATGGCTCTTTTGAGATACAGGGTAGAATTGAAAATTATTACTTTTGGGGCAGCCCCCATATCTAGGTTATCTTAAATTTATTTACACTAATTTAGGTTAAACCTAAGGTTTTTTACCCAACTGTAATTTTTTCACTTTTCCAGCACCACCGCCCACAGCAGGCGTCCGGAAGTACGTCTTCTGGTGCTGCGCCTGCGGCGGCCTGGCCACCATCCTGGGCGCCCTCTTCTTGGCCGTCTACTTCTTGCTCAGGTCCTACACCTCCACTTTAGGCTACTTCGAAACCATCCCCACATTCGTCCCCGCTACTATGGTAACTAAAACCCCATCACCATCTCCGCCAATTGTTTTCATCGCACATAATTCCACCTTTTCAGCTTATAATGACCGGTCTTTGTGTGATGAGTTTGGCCAGGAGAAGGAACCGTTATAGTTACTTGGTAAGGAGCTTTAAGTTTATTTTGTTTGGGTTCTTTATTTGGTGTCAGCCGTATTGATTATTTTAGTTTCTCATACTGATTAATTTTGTTTAATATTTTATTTATTTTGGTTTTCATCCGTGATTAATCGAAACGTCACCAAAGAACGTATTACAGATCAAAGTATGCGGCTTGTGCTGCCTGGTTTGTGCCTTAACTTGCGTCCTGGTGACCATCACCACCACAGTAATTCACATGAACCGTCTCCAGACTTTAAGGGAATGTGTCTACACCCAGAAGACGAGAACTTGTACCTGCTACTCCGTCCTGTTGGAGGCCCAGTCCAGCACCGACGATGGTACTCTACTCGGTCTTTCTTATTTATTGTTATAATAATGAAGTGTATGATGATACAGGGATGAGGTATGTCTTCGACTCGACTCCAGATTGCGAGGTGATCCATGGGGCTCTCTACTCATGTCTCAGAGCAATGTTTGGTCTTTCCGTTAGCGGAATTTTGGTTTGCATATTTTCGTGTATGTTGGTGTATCAGCTGCTTAGGTAAGTTTCTAAACACTGAGAAAGGAGTGTGCTAATGGTAGTTGTCGTAGCCACGAGAAGAAGAAGATGTACTGGGAGCAGCTGGAGCTGCGCTGTAGAAGTTTTTATCAGCAGCAACCGGCACCCGCCGCTAGTAACCAAGGCTCCATGAGAGGACCTCCGGTGCCATCCACCACTTATTGCAGCTGCTGCGAAGAGTGCAGGTATTCCTCCGCCTCAATAGGGCCACAGGTATACCCTTGGGATGCTCCGCATCCCGCCGAACGCTTCTGGACGCCGGGTCGAGTGGGTAACTTCTACTCCCCTAATCCTGAAGATGCTCCCCCTGTCAACCCCAATGCAGGCAGAGGATGGAGTTGGAGGAGGCTGCCATGGACCCGGGGAACTGTCGAACAACCGCCTAGGTAAGTTAACCTTGTAGGGTATGTTTGAGAACACTGCTAATTGGCATCATTCAGGGATAACTCCCTAACCTACCAGACAGCGGTCAGCAGTGCTGATAGTCAGTACGGTTTCAGCAATCGGTCAGCTGAGAATCCCGGTGATCAATTATCTGGGTCTACTGGGTCGTACAGTGTTCTCGACAATAGGCCGCCGATCGGAGGGGTTTACGTGTGGGGTCCTCCGCCCCCTTATTCAGATCCAAACTCACCGGCCAGACGCTACTTACACCAGTCGCCTGCGAGGTAATTGCTCTTATTCAAGCAACTTGAGCGTTATTTCAGGGCTGTTACTTAAGTATAGGCAAAGATATCACCACATTCATCATCACCCGCACACCCACGAATCACACTGCCAAATGAACAGCGAAAACGGGCAGTTTAGGAACTCTCGGAGGGCCAGGGGCGCTAAGGATAACTACGAGAATACCACTGAGCCTGAAATACATCACACAAATAATGAAATCAACAGCGAGAGCACGGATACGTCAAGCTGCATAGAGCGAAGCAACCACACCCTTCCTTCGAGAAAGACCAAAAAGCGGACTGCTGTGAATGGGGAAATGGCATCGGTTAAGTCCACCAGTGGTCAGCCGGCAGTCAATCACCGCACGCACATTCAGAATGTCTTTGCGCAGCAGCAGCAACAACAACAACAACAACAGGAAGAGTCGCAGTCTATAGAGAACGATTATCATGAGCCTCAAGTACCTGAAACAGCGAAGGCTCCTGCGGAGCAGTGCCGGTTTCTGCCGAGGCTTCAAGGAGTGGAGAACGCGGCCTTCCAGAAGCAGGAAAACAGTCCTCAGAAACCTGAAACTACTGAATCTGAGGTGTACTTTGCTGACGTCAGCAGCTGCTGCAACATCTCCGTGAGGAATGACGGGCAGGATTCCTCGTTATACGACGAAGCTTTGGAGGCCCAAAACAAAACTGGAAGATTGATGTCCTTGCAGAAGCCCGTGGAGAACGGTGGTAGTGAGGAGGCGGGGCAGGAGTTGCTTCAAAAAGAAGAGGACGACTATTTAGCTCAGAGGATTGCCAATAGACAGATGTCTACAAGAAGCAGATTGCCGTTCCCGTTGCCCAGTCCCGAAGAGTTGGGCGAGTTCACCGCGGATCCATGCATGCAGCTGCTCCCCAAGGACCTGTCGCAGAACAGCCTGTGTAGCAGTGTGCAGACGCCAATTACTGAAACCACCGACACCACCATCTCCCCGGATGAATGCTGCAGTACTGGCAACAGCTATTTTCAAGAGGAGCAGATCCCCCACAGGCCGTTTCCAAGCGCTCAATTCCTAGCACCGGATGCTCAATACGAAGTCATTCCCGAGACCAGCAACTTGGCCAACACAATATCGGGGGTCAGCTACGACCAAAGCTACTTCAAAGGGTGCCCGAGGAACCCGCCTCCTAAGACGCTCAATCTCAACCAGGCCAACAGGCAGAACATTGGTTCGAACATATCGGCGTTGATTCAAAATCTAGGCGGAAACCCTGCGGGGTTGTTGTACGGAGAGGCTAACGGTGAAGAGGAGGAAGGTGTTCAAGGACAAGGGTGTCATAGTGATGGTACTATAGACTCTGGGTGGCAGAGCGGGTCGGAGAAACCGGAGGGGCGAGTGCAGGATGGTGGGGCATGTGAACAAGCATCTAGGGCTGTTAATGTGTAACTGCGGGGTTGTTTATGTTTAGGGGTTTATTTTTAATAAAACGTTTTAAGAATTAATTAATGTTTATAAAAAAATCTATGTAAATATTATTTATGTAATTATTTAGTTATTTGTTAGGTCAACAAAGACATGACTGATCTATATAATATTTATGTAGGTAATTTTTAGGAAAAATATAGAGAAAGCAGTGTATTTTCCTAATTTATCATGGTATTTATTGATACACCTTAAGAGCGCTCATAAGAAGTGTGTGTAATAAGTGGCGGGAAAGAATGAATGATCGACAATATAGGTATGTTTTGTACTTGTTTATTTAAATCAGAGATGTATTGTGATGTCAAAGGTCAAAGAATATTATGTATGTTGTGTCATATTCAGATTTCTGTATAGAATATAACGGATTTAAGGCTTTAAATCAGAGATACCTGATGGATAGAAACAAATTACACTCGTGGTTTTACGCGAAAAAAAAGGACCCTTTTGAAGTCTATTTTTGCTGGTATTATATAGTTAATCTCATTTTGTATATTTTTTAAAGTAGGTGTTTAAATGGCAATAAACGTCTTTTAGTTATATGTCCTGACAGTGATTATTGACCTTAAGATACAGTGGATTGTTGTTTGTTTGCGTATTATACGGTTTCGTTAAGTAGAGAGTGTCTTTAAAACGGTTGTCAACGTGCCTTCGCCATAATGTAAAGAAAACTACTAAACCGTCAAGATATTTGGAAGTTTATTGGTATTTTAATGACGCAGTTTTATTGATCTATTGTGTCCTCTTTCCTCTAATAGGTGTCGGTTTCAAGGTCAGCCTTTTCCTTCGGGTGAATGGCACAATCACCGTTTTCCTAGGGTTTATTGCTAGGTCTTCTTTTGAACACCAGCTCTATACAACATCCAGCACCTCTTGCAACGTGCTGGTGATTTGTTGGTCTGGGTGGTTTTCTCTTGGTTGTGCAATCAATTAAACCTTGCTCTAAACTTTTTGACTGTGGCTGGAATTTAACGTAAATATTCCATTGTTTATCGGTACGTTATTATTAAGTATGGTGAATTTAACTGAAGATAGAGTTGCTTGCATATTGGGGCACTGAAATAGGTGTATACTTATTTTTATTGTGAGTAATAAATAATAAACGACTATATACCTACGTATTTATAGATTGTGAGTATTTTTTCAATATTTGAAGAAATAGGAGCTTCTAAATTTAGAACGTACAGACCCATCGAAGTAAAGCCAACAATTCTTCTTCTTGAAGTCCTCTTTCTCTTCCCACAAAGTTTATTGGTTCAATCAAGAATTTTGTCATTTTTAAAATACAGTTTTATATATAGGACTAATTTCACTCAAATTAGGTTTGTTACGTTCTTAAGGGATTGAAATAGTTTCATTGTGATCAAAAACAGCTTAAAAATGTTCAACATTTGCGCAATTAGTAGGTAATTGAATTACCTGCATTTTAGAGAAATACAGGTGACTGATGGCAGTTCAATTACAGCTCTGTTTGCCCTTCACACTAAACTTTAGAAAACCCCTACGCAACTAAAAACACCTTTCCGACTGTCAATACTGTCATCTACGCTGTGCTCCATCTCTCTCTATGATATGGGAATAAAGCGGGATAGCGTCATTAGAGTTTTCGCCAGAGTTCGCTGCACGGCGCCACGGGTCACGAGTATGCAACACAGAATTTCGTGATTTTCAATTTTTCTAGTTTCTAGAAGCGTCGTCTCTTGTAGTTGAAAATCGCGCAAACGGGGTGTAATTTGTGGGTTTTTTTTAGTGAAATGTTATTCCAGTCACCGAGGAACATCTTGCTTTTGGCTTTACCAACTCTCAATGAGTTTAGAGATGTAACTCTCTTTAAAGAAAATAATTGTTTGCTGCTAGTGACCGATTGTACAAAAATAGCCACAACTCAAGACAATTAGGTAAGTGCTATTAGAGAAGTGGAAAATGAACAACCCAACTTTTCGTTTAAAAATTCAATTCAAAATAACTAATTTAAAAATTCAATCTAGTCGGCCATTACGAAAAATTCTACTTTAAGCACTGTTGGTAGATGGCAGCCCATGCGCTGCATGCACCACGGTTTCTACTTCTTGGGCGTTCTGGGTTCGAATACCGGCTCATAAAAGACTTTTTTAAATATTTATACAATTTTTTATTTTATTTACATCCCACTGAATGTGACATTGTTTGCAATTGAAACTGGCAAAACGCCCAGTCATCTGTATTCTCTATAATAGTTAACTCTTTGGATTTTTAGTCCTTGCCCTTCATCAGGAGGAATTTTGTTTGAATAAAACAGTATATATTTTTACTGAATTACAGTATATTTTTTAATGCGATAACAGGTTGACTAACGAAGGAAAAATAAAATAAATCCAAAATAAGTAATACAAAAAAATATATAATTTCTACTGTTGCTGGGAACAATTAATAGTTAATTATTAATTCGCAAATATTTTTGTTATAACTACACTAAAATTTTCACCAGTAGGTTTGTTTTTTATAATAATAATTCTAATAAATTAAAAAAGGATAATGTACAAATGTTCTCTCCAAAGGTGCACTAGAGAATTATGTTTAAAACATAGCTGTTTCTTTAAGTTTAACTGACTATGGATGTTTGTCTGTTGTCTTTCTTGGTTCATGTTAGACAGTTATCTCGATAGGCCTCAAGAGCAGCTTTTGCCAGCTAGGGAGATGTTGGAGAGATGATCGTATTCAATTGTACCTGAAGGGACTCCCGATACGAAGCCCAGTTTATGCTTTTAGATTTTTAAAAATGACCATAGGTCTGATACCTGTTTTTAGATAAAACGTTGTATAAGCCATTCACTTATTATTGCCCTCAAGTAGGCGTTGGAAAATTGACTTTGACATTTTTATTGTATCTTCTCAACATGTGCTAAAAGGAGATGGGTATAGAAAAAATGAAGGTTTCAAAGGTATCTAGATGACAAAAATAAGTGAATGGGTAATATGTTTGTGATCGGAGCACCTTTTGGCTTTTTACTTAAGCATTTTGTTGTTTGAAATAACTCACTGAAAAAAGGGTAAACATGATATTACTATCTTTCAAAAGAAACGAATTTGTAAATATCTCGAGAATGATTAGTGTTACCAAAATTTCGACTTTGTGTTACTTTGGTTAAAATTTGGTTGAAAACACGGAATCAAGCTTTGTAGAGATATCTGTAAAATCAAAGAAATTTGCCAATATCTGGAGAACGGTTAAAGATAGCTCATTTCCTACTATAAAAATTTTAATTTAATAAATGCACTATTAACTTATTATTTTATCACTCTTTGCTATAAAAATAGACGCTAAAGATGTCGAGTTGCTTCAATCTCCAAGTTTTAAGTTTTTCTACAAACTAAACAAACATCCTTTCACTTTAAATAAATATATTCTGACAAAAACCAATAAGAAACATATAGGTGTACAAGAACTCTGAAGAATTGCTCCCCTTTTTTTGCTTTGTTTATTCCCAGTCTAAACGATCCCTCGCCTAATGCCCGCTTTTGTATATCTTAACTTAGATCACATTTATAAATAAATACACCAAAAGACTCGGGAATGCAAGAGTCGTGTACATGCCAAGTTGTTTTATATCACTTATCCGCTCATCGGAGAGGTCAGACTGTTTATTTTGGTTTACTTTATTAGAATAGCTCAGAACTTACTTCTGTATGTTCAGCACAACCCCGAACATAAACGCCTCTATAAACCATTCACTTATTAATGACATCAAGTAGGTAGGCGTTGGAAATCTGACTTTGACATTTTTTTCGTCTATTCTCAGCATGTGCTGAAAGGAAAGAAGAATAAAAGGGGTAACAAGATGTCAAATATAAGTGAATGAGGTATGTATAACCATTATCCTAAAGTCCTTAGGTGTTAAGAAGCGGAAAGGCACTTGGCAACAACGCCTAATGGGATTCCCTCAGGAGTCGAAGACCTGGTGGAGCCACCACTCGTGACGAGGTCTCCAGACGACGCTTCGACTTCAACAGCGGCGACGACAAATCACGATACGGTGTACAGTTGGTTTCCAGTCATCAAGCTGGGCAGTACCTAGTCGTTGTTATTAACATAAAAGTACCATCATGAGGGAGATTGTGCATTTGCAAGCTGGTCAGTGTGGAAACCAAGTTGGTGCTAAGGTAAGTCAAATTTAAAAAAGTTTTATAAGGGATGTTTTTAAATATTGCCCATAATAATTTCTTCAAGGGCACATAATGCATTGTAGGTAAAGAAATAAGGGGAGAGGGTACAATAGGGCTTCATCTGGTTCTTTTCAAGCCATGGTAAAGGGACGGTTTTATTTTATCCCAAGAAGCATCCCCTATATGGGGCATTTTTCACGTGAATAAGATCGATTATGAATGTGGTGTTCGGTTCGTGGAATAATAATTTAGTCATTACAGTGCAGACACAAACAGAGTGGTGTCAACGAATTCTTGTTAAGAATATTGCTGATATTGTTTGTCGAGGTGGTTCATAAATTGCGATAACTCAACAACCGTTATTAAGCGCAAGGGTCTTATCACGGTTTGCGGTTCTCTTATGACAAACTAAGTAGCTTGTTAGTAACGATATATTGAAACTTGATTTAATGATCCCGATAAGAATTATTTAACACCTAGAGCACTCCTTTTTTTTTCTTAAATTTTTATCAGCTTTTAGCGTATTAAAACGACTTAAAGATACCGCAAAGGAGATTACTTTTAAGGCATTATTGACGATAAAAATCACACACCCAAAATTTTAAATGCGTTTCATCAAAGCAATTAACTTAAAAGTCCCCAAAAGAAGTCTTATCGCTTAAACCAGAAGCGGAAATTTCACTTTTGTTCTTTGTTATCTTAAATTGTTGGCTTCGATAATAACATCCTGTTTTTAAGGCTTCTGCAAGAATATGTAAAAACACTGAAATAACAAGAACTACAAGTTCATGATATTAATTGCGAACTTCTTGAAAATGGTATTCACTAAACAGGAGGAAGAGCAACAGTTAGCAAAATTGGTCATTACCAATTCAGAACTATTTTTTTATTTATTATCTAGCAAGTGTGTCTCCATATTAAAAGGCTTAATGGCTTTATTATGAGCATGATTGCTACATGAACGTCATGCTGGTAACGCCACAAAGCCCTGATAAATTTATCAGTCGTTTGATAAATTGCAGGCTATAAATAGTAATATCGATATTTCAGGGTGTATGTTAAGTGTAAACGCACTTTTAATGCTTTTAATAATGTTTTTTGTTTATAATTTTTACGATTTTTTCCTTAGAGCTTCAGGTTCCGATAATTGAATTCTTCAGTCAAAAGCAATTGAAATTGAGGTGTCACTGTGGTATTTTCCTTAAAGTTGCTATATTTTTGGCGATTTCTCACTTAGACATTTAAGTACCAAAAATCAAGTGTCACCATTGAATTCCCGAGTGAAAATCAGTAGAAAATTAGGTGTCACTTGCTAGGTCTAGAATGACAAATAAAAGATTTTTTTCTAATTTTGACATATAAAGTGGCACTTTTCAATACTAATGACAGTGACGTAACGTCCTACTTTTCGTAACTAGTTACGAAAAGTAAAATCTTTCGTAACTAGTGATGAAAAGTTGGTGTCACCACCAGTTGCAGGTTTCGGCTGTGGCACACCGTTGCTATAGTTTTACGGTATTAAGTAGATACAAAGTGGTTTAAAAGTAAATACTGAAGTTTAATAATAATAATTCTCTCTCTAAGTAGGTATTTGTAGTCAAAATTAGAAAAAATCTTGTATGAAACACGTGACGAAAAACTTTTTTGTGTAACTCATTCAACATTCATTCGTTACACAAAATCGGACTTTACATAAATAGCTATTAATACGTTTTTTCGATGTGAAGTTCCTGTTTTTTTTTGTTAATAAATTTGTCTCCTTTTCGATTATTCGTATTTTTGCATTTTTTTTTGAAACTTAAAAAACCAATTTGCCACGGTTTTTTTTAATTAAAGTTTCAATATTTTCAGCAATCTTTAGCGATTTCTCTCTTAGGCATTTAAGTACCAAAAATTAAGTGTCACCATTGAATTCCCGACTCAAAATCAGTTGAAAAAGAGGTGTCACTTGCTATGTCTAGAATGAAAAATAAAAGTTTTTTAATACATTTTTTCGATGTTAAAGTTCCTGTTTTTTTTTGTTAAATTTATTTGCTTTTTGATTATTTGTATTTTTGCATTTTTTGCAACCTCTAAAAACCAATTTGTCACGGTTTTTTCATTAAACTTTAAATATTTTCAGCAATTCTTAGCGATTTCTCTCTTAGACATTTAAGTACCAAAAATTAAGTGTCACCATTGAACTCCCGAATCAAAATCAGTTGAAAATGTGGTGTCACTTGCTATATCTAGAATGACAAATAAGAGATTTTTAATACATTTTTTCGGTGTGAAATTCCTGTTTTTTTTTTTATTAAATTTGTCTCTTCGATTATTCGTATTTTTACATTTTTTACAACCTCAAAAAACCAATTTGTCGCGGTTTTTTTTATTAAAGTTTCAATATTTTCAGCAATTTTTAGCATTTTTTCTCTTAGGCATTTAAGTACCAAAAATTAAGTGTTACCATTGAATTCCCGAGTCAAAATCAGTTGAAAATGAGGTGTCACTTGCTATGTCTAGAATGAATAATAAAAGCTTTTTTATACAGATTTTTGGTGTCAAGTTCCTGCCTTTTTTTTTTTTTGTTAAATTTGTCTCCTTTTCGATTATTCGTATTTTTGGCAACCTCAAAAAAAAAACAAATTTGTCACGATATTTTCATTAAAATTGCAATATTTTCAGCAATCTTTAGCGATTTCTCTCTTAGGCATTTAAGTACCAAAAATTAAGTGTCACATTGAATTCCCGACTCAAAATCAGTTGAAAAGGAGGTGTCACTTGCTACGTCTAGAATGTAAAATAAAAGTTTTTTTAATCCATTTTTTCGGTGTGAAATTCCTTTTTTTTTGTTAAATTTGTCTCCTTTTCGATTATTCGTATTTTCGCATTTTTTGCAACTTCAAAAAACCAATTTGTCACGGTATTTTCATTAAAGTTTCAATTGTTTCAGCAATTTTTAGCGATTTCTCCGTTAGGCATTTAAGTACCAAAAATTAAGTGTCATCATTGAATTCTTGAGTCAAAATCAGCTGAAAATAAGGTGTCACTTGCTATGTCTAGAATGAAAAATAAACGTTTTTTTAATACATTTTTTCGGTGTGAAGTTCCTGTTTTTTTTTTGTTAAATTTGTTTCCTTTCCGATTATTCGAATTTTTGCATTTTTTGCAACATCAAAAAACCAATTTGTCACGGTATTTTAATTAAAGTTTCAATATTTTCAGCAATTTTTAGCGATTTCTCTCTTAGGCATTTAAGTAACCAAAAATTAAGTGTTACCATTGAATTCCCGACTCAAAATCAGTTGAAAAGGAGGTGTCACTTGCTATGTCTAGAATGTAAAATAAAAGTTTTTTTAATCCATTTTTTCGGTGTGAAATTCCTTTTTTTTTTGTTAAATTTGTCTCCTTTTCGATTATTCGTATTTTCGCATATTTTGCAACCTCAAAAAACCAATTTGTCACGGTATTTTCATTAAAGTTTCAATATTTTCAGCAATTTTTAGCGATTTCTCTCTTAGGCATTTAAGTACCAAAAATTAAGTGTTACCATTGAATTCCCGAGTCAAAATCAGTTGAGAATGAGGTGTCACTTGCTATGTCTAGAATGGAAAATAAACGTTTTTTGAATACATTTTTTCGGTGTGAAGTTTCTGTTTTTTTTGTTAAATTTGTTTCCTTTTCCATTATTCGTCTTTTTGCATTTTGTGCAACTTCAAAAAACCAATTTGTCACGGTATTTTCATTAAAGTTTCAATATTTTCAGCAATTTTTAGCGATTTGTCTCTTAGGCATTTAAGTACCAAAAATTAAGTGTCATCATTGAATTCCTGAGTCAAAATCAGCTGAAAATGAGGTGTCACTTGCTGTGTCTAGAATGAAAAATAAACGTTTTTTTAATACATTTTTTCGGTGTAAAGTTCCTTTTTTTTTAATTAAATTTGTCTCCTTTTCGATTATTCGTATTTTTGCATTTTTTGCAACCTCAAAAAACCAATTTGTCCAATTTTCAGCAATTTTTACTATTTTTACCGATTTCTCTCTTAGACATTCAGGTACCAAAAATTAAGTCTCACCATTGAATTCCTGAGTCAAAATCAGCTGAAAATGACGTGTCACTTGCTATATCTAAAATGAAAAATAAAAAAAATATATACATTTTTTAGGTCTGAATACTTCAAGTACCTTCTTTTTGTTAAATTTGTCTCATATTCGATTATTCGTATTTTTGCATTTTTTGCAATCTCAAAAAACAAATTTGTTACGGTATTTTCATCAGTTGCAATATTTTCAGCAATTTTTAGCGATTTCTCTCTTAGGCATTCGGGTACCAAAAATTGGATCTTACCATTGAATTCCTGAGTCAAAAACAGCTGAAAATGATGTGTCACTTTCTAGATCTTGGATGAAAAGCGAAAAAGTTTTTTAACTCATTTTAGGTGTAAAAGCCTCAAGTACCTATTTTTTTCTCGAATCGATTATTTTTACTTTTTGCAGTTTGAATAACAAATTTGTTACAACATTTTTTTGAAATCGTAATATTTTGCCGATTTATAGTTAAAAAAAAAACACCAAACGAAAACTTTATAAAAAATAAAGAAATGGAAAACATTGTTATTTGGTAGATTAAAACCGCACAGAAACCTGCTAAATCATTTAAAATACGAAAAATGCTATTTTCTGATTTACAGACTCCTTGAGTATGTATTTGCACAATAATGTTTAAATTACTGCAGTTTTTAACATTTAAATATCGATTTTCATTACTCTCAACCCAGTTAACACGTTCTTAACATAAAAAAAAACATATCTTTCCTAACAATAACATTTTTAGTATCTTTATTAACTCTGGTTTGTAGAATTTTATGATAAATAGAACCTTGTTTCTTTTGAAAATCTTCAAAACTAAAGGAATTGGCAAATATCTTGGGAACGGTTAGAGATATAAAATTCATTCGTGTCAATCATTTGGTTTCTCATCTACTTACAAACGACTGAAGAGTCGCACAGTCTTGATACAACTATCTTTAGAAGTAAGCATATTTGTCATACATAAAAAGTAACATTGACGTCAGTAAAGATTTTTTGTTTTCGAGTAAGCAAAAAGAAAAAACTTGATGCTCTCAGACATAAAGAATGCAGTTTTATCCTTATGAGGCCTGGTAGACGTTGTTTTAACAAATCAATCTCAGCAGTTTACATGAGTCAATTCCTCATTATATGAAGAAACAAGATTTGACTGGTTTAAGTTTCTTTTAACCAATCCAGAGTACATATTTATTGGATTAAAAAAAAATTGTCGTTTATGTTGGATGCTTCAGGTTGCTGCCATAAAAAACAAACGACTTTCCAACATTTCCAGACAAGAACGAATAACTCTTGTCGAAAGCAGCGAGATAAAAGTAATTAGCCATCAGCAGCGACATCTTAAGCACCCATAAATAACCCGATTTTTTACTCCGACTGTCTCTCTCTCCGACATACCGGAAATAGACCTGAGGCTATTTCGAAGAGACCGAGAGCTCCGATGGGGACAAGAATCCCAAATATTTTCAGCATGGCGACAAACATCTTCGCGGGGCTAAAAATACATGCAAACCTATACCAGGAAAGCAAATAGTTGAAATTTTCCTCAAAATTGGCCCTATTCGAGGGTGCCAAACAAACGTCTTGCCCACTCATCGCGCCATTGATTCCGGGGCTCCTCAAGAGTCTAATTTCATTGTGATTCGACCCCCAAGTTTTGCCTTCTCGAAAGGAAACAGTCAATCAATCAAACCCCGAACGAAACGTTTAACCCAGAAAATTGCAATTTGATTTATGGTCGTGTTTACGCGGTGTTGCACAAGTAGTGCTCACACACATTATTATTGCACTCTGGTGCCACCTATTGTTCCATATAAATTCACACTAGTGACCTCGATAATCCGAACGGTAATTAGTGAATAATAAGGTCGATTATCGATTTTCGTTAAATAAAAATAAATAAAGTCTAATTAAGTGCTTTCCCTGGAACACCAACAATCTTCAGAAAACTGAAGCGGCTCGGGGTTCTATTTTCGATCTGGTTTCATCTCCCGGTCTGTCTAGAAATAACCGCAATCTCCTTGTCTATATAGATAAATAAATGTGTTCGTGTTAGTCATTAGTTTCTTTTTCTGTCCTGCTGGGTGGTTTTTTAACCATTATTGCGCAAGAGGAAAGTGTGGGTTTTGTTAGACAAATTTTAAGAATGAAAATTAAATTAAGGAAAAACTACATTATTATCTGCAATAAATATAACAAGCAACAATAAATTGAACATTTGAAATTAAACCGAAAAAGCTTTTTTCCTAATGCACTTCAAACTTCACTGGCTTTAAATAGATAATAACATCTATTTACCAACCTGTGAGTAATAATTCATAACTCACTAGTTATTACTCATGGGTTCAACAGATCAAATGACACATGCTTAGTGACACCACTGTTAACACTAAAATTCATATTAGATATGCAAATTTTGCCAAATAAATAAAAAAAGTCTTAAAATTTATTATTTTAAGGTTGCATTCATCTAACTGGTGGTACCAGTGCTGCCATCTAACTGGTGGTACCAGTGTTGCCAACCCAAAATTTAAATTCGCTCATTTATTTCACCAAAAACGCTCCCAGGGAGCGCTCGTACCGTTGAAAATCCTTGAGCAATTCGCATGCGCAGTAATAACGTAACCATTTTTGGCTTGATGTTCTAGTCCAATCCGAGAGTATCTCTATTCTCTACTGTCTGAATCAGATTTTAAAGTTAGAAATGTTCGTAAATTGCTTTAGAGCAGCAAACCGAAAATGCTATAACACAAAAATTAAATCACGCCAGTTTTCTGCCGAAGTTGTCGCTTCCCACAGACAGACGGCCGAGGTTCGTACCTATACTGTCTGGGGACGATGTTCAGCAGAGTATCAAACTCATTTCTCTATCAGGCAGAGGAACCATAGACCAGTTTCGCTCTTATTAGAGCTCATCAGTATGGTATAGTATAGAAATACGAGTTCGAAAAATACTTGGTCTCCTCTCTTGCTCAAGGCACTGTGTATGTATGCAAGTGGCGCCATCGGGCGACGGCAGGTGCTTCCACTAGGGCATGGGAGATAATATTATCTCGCACCTGCCATCGTCCGATGGCGCCACTTGCACAAAAAAAAAGATGACAAATCTTATTAGTATTGACTTTGAAACTTTTTATTAAAAATTTTTTGTCCACACCAAGGATCTAGTATTTTACATCTAAGAAGACTCTCCTGTTACATCTGAAAAGACTCTCCCGTTTTACAGTTTTAGCCCCACTTTTGTAGCAGTGGACGTCTAAAAAATGGCGGCAATATCCGCCGTAACTACAAACTTAAAATTAGTCTTTTTTTTTTATTTTTTTTTGGTCCATGTTTGACTTTTATGGATCTTTTACCTTCCTTGAAAATGTTCCGTCATCATCTCACTGACGTTTGTAAAGAATTTAAAAAAAGAGAAAATAAAAGTAAATGATACTTTTTGCCCTCTTCAATGTGGTACTTTCACATTTAAAATCAGACGTTTCGTTTTTCGTCCATCATCAAATAATTATTTTTTAAATAGAGACTGAGATTTTTTATATTGCATTCTGAATTTCCTCGCAAGACTATATTTCAATTCAGAATGCATTTCGAATCAGAAGGCCGAATTGATAATGGTTCCTTAAAAACAAAAATTTAAATTTTTGTGAACATTTCCGGAGCCAGTTGGCATTTTCGAAATTTGAAAACATCATTTTTATGGACCTTTAGTTGCGCAAAACTGTAAATAAAACGAAAAATAAATTAAAGCAACAAACATAAAAAGTTGCAAAATTAAATCAAATTAAAAGAGCGGAACACAAAGAGATCGGAGAAAAAAAATGACAAATGAAATAAACAATAAATAACAGCTAAAACTTTTTTTATAAATCACAAAAAATAAACAAATTTTAATTAAGAAAATACAGAGTTATCGCAATAAACAGGGAATAAAAAAATACGAAAAAAAGACAATTTGAGAAGCAAGTACATATAGCATTATCAAAATCTTTTAAAAAAATTATATTGATTCAAAAAATGGAAAAGCTACATAAATTGGTAAAAAATCACAAAAACCTGTGAGAGTTTTAGAATGTTTTGTGTGGAAAGTAAGAAAAATAGAAGATAAGACAATTTGAGAAGCAAAAATTTAGAATTATTAAAAAAGAAAGAAGTAATGTCCCCCAATAAGTCTAAAAATATGTCAAAAAAAAACGAATAAAAAGTATATGAAAAGAAACACTATATTAAGTATAGATAAAATTATGAAATATAAAAACATTGTATTAAGTAACTCTATCGAGTTCAAAACGCGATTTCCCCATGACTCAAACGAAGTTTAAAAGTGTAAAATACGAATGTGCGCCAATCCGAACTGTCAGATAGTAACTATCGAGTTCAAAGTGGCCACCAAAAAAATGGCGGCGATATCCGCCAGAAGTGACGTCACCTGACATCTTACGTCAAATAATTAAAAATCGTGATTCATCAATTGTGACGACAAAATTACGTCGCGGGTACTTTAAAAATGGCGGACTTTGATAATGGTTCTACAAAAATAAAAATTTTAATTTTTTGTGAATATTTCCGGAGCCATCTGGCATTTTCGAAATTTGAAAACATCATTTTTATGGACCTTAGTTGCGCAAAACTGTGAGTAAAACGATTTAAGAAAAAATAACTCTGACATTACGAAGTATGATGGACAAATAAATTAAAGCAACAAACATAAAAAGTTGCGAAATGAAACCAAATTAAAAGAGCGGAACACAAAGAGATCGGAGAAAAAAAATGACAAATGAAATAAACAATAAATAACAGCTAAAACTTTTTTTATAAATCACAAAAAATAAACACATTTTAATTAAGAAAAGACAGAGTTATTGCAATAAACAGGGAATCAAAAAATACGAAAAAAAAGAAAATTTGAGAAGTAAGTACATATAGCATTATCAAAGTCTTATAAAAAAATGATATTGATTCAAAAAATGGAAAAGCTACATAAATTGGTAAAAAATCACAAAAACCTGTAAGAGTTTTAGAATGTTTTGTGTGGAAAGTAAGAAAAATAGAAGATAAGGCAATTTGAGAAGCAAAAATTTAGAATTATTAAAAAAGAAAGAAGTAATGTCCCCCAATAAGTCTAAAAATATGTAAAAAAAAACGAATAAAAAGTATATGAAAAGAAACACTATATTAAGTATAGATAAAATTATTAAATATAAAAACATTGTATTAAGTAACTCTATCGAGTTCAAAACGCGATTTCCCCATGACTCAAACGAAGTTTAAAAGTGTACAATACGAATTTGCGCCAATCCGAACTGTCAGATAGTAACTATCGAGTTCAAAGTGGCCACCTAAAAAATGGCGGCGATATCCGCCAGAAGTGACGTCACCTGACATCTTACGTCAAATAATTAGAAATCGTGATTCATCAATTGTGACGATAAAATTACGTCGCGGGTACTTTAAAAATGGCGGACTTTGATAATGGTTCTATAAAAACAAAAATTTTAATTTTTTGTGAATATTTCCGGAGCCAGCTGGCATTTTCGAAATTTGAAAACATCATTTTTATGGACCTTTAGTTGCGCAAAACTGTGAGTAAAGCGATTTAAGAAAAAATAACTCTGACACTACGAAGTATGATGGACAAATAAATTAAAGCAACAAACATAAAAAGGTGCAAAATGAAACCAAATTAAAAGAGCGGAACACAAAGAGATCGGAGAAAAAAAATGACAAATGAAATAAACAATAAATAACAGCTAAAACTTTTTTTATAAATCACAAAAAATAAACACATTTTAATTAAGAAAAGACAGAGTTATTGCAATAAACAGGGAATCAAAAAATACGAAAAAAAAGACAATTTGAGAAGCAAGTACATATAGCATTATCAAAATCTTTTAAAAAAATTATATTGATTCAAAAAATGGAAAAGCTACATAAATTGGTAAAAAATCACAAAAACCTGTGAGAGTTTTAGAATGTTTTGTGTGGAAAGTAAGAAAAATAGAAGATAAGACAATTTGAGAAGCAAAAATTTAGGATCATTAAAAAAGAAAGAAGTAATGTCCCCCAATAAGTCTAAAAATATGTCAAAAAAAAACGAATAAAAAGTATATGAAAAGAAACACTATATTAAGTATAGATAAAATTATTAAATATAAAAACATTGTATTAAGTAACTCTATCGAGTTCAAAACGCGATTTCCCCATGATTCAAACGAAGTTTAAAAGTGTAAAATACGAATTTGCGCCAATCCGAACTGTCAAATAGTAACTATTGAGTTTAAAGTGGTCACCTAAAAAATGGCGGGCCATGTCCGCCAGAAGTGACGTCACCTGACATCTTACGTCAAATAATTAGAAATTGTGATTCATCAATTGTGACGATAGAATTACGTCGCGGGTACTTTAAAAATGGCGGACCTTGATAATGGTTCTATAAAAACAAAAATTTTAATTTTTTGTGAATATTTCCGGAGCCAGTTGGCATTTTCGAAATTTGAAAACATCATTTTTATGGACCTTTAGTTGCGCAAAACTGTGAGTAAAGCGATTTAAGAAAAAATAACTCTGACACTACGAAGTATGATGGACAAATAAATTAAAGCAACAAACATAAAAAGTTGCGAAATGAAACCAAATTAAAAGAGCGGAACACAAAGAGATCGGAGAAAAAAAATGACAAATGAAATAAACAATAAATAACAGCTAAAACTTTTTTTATAAATCACAAAAAATAAACAAATTTTAATTAAGAAAATACAGAGTTATCGCAATAAACAGGGAATAAAAAAAATACGAAAAAAAAAAGACAATTTGAGAAGCAAGTACATATAGCATTATCAAAATCTTATAAAAAAATTATATTGATTCGAAAAATGGAAAACCTACATAAATTGGTAAAAAAACACAAAAACCTGTGAGAGTTTTAGAATGTTTTGTGTGGAAAGTAAGAAAAATAGAAGATAAGACAATTTGAGAAGCAAAAATTTAGAATCATTAAAAAAGAAAGAATTAATGTGCCCCAATAAGTCTAAAAATATGTAAAAAAAAACGAATAAAAAGTATATGAAAAGAAACACTATATTAAGTATAGATAAAATTATTAAATATAAAAACATTGTATTAAGTAACTCTATCGAGTTCAAAACGCGATTTCCCCATGACTCAAACGAAGTTTAAAAGTGTAAAATACGAATTTGCGCCAATCCGAACTGTCAGATAGTAACTATTGAGTTTAAAGTGGTCACCTAAAAAATGGCGGCCATATCTGCCAGAAGTGACGTCACCTGACATCTTACGTCAAATAATTAGAAATCGTGATTCATCAATTGTGACGATAAAATTACGTCGCGGGTACTTTAAAAATGGCGGACTTTGATAATGGTTCTATAAAAACAAAAATTTTAATTTTTTGTGAATATTTCCGGAGCCAGCTGGCATTTTCGAAATTTGAAAACATCATTTTTATGGACCTTTAGTTGCGCAAAACTGTGAGTAAAGCGATTTAAGAAAAAATAACTCTGACACTACGAAGTATGATGGACAAATAAATTAAAGCAACAAACATAAAAAGGTGCAAAATGAAACCAAATTAAAAGAGCGGAACACAAAGAGATCGGAGAAAAAAAATGACAAATGAAATAAACAATAAATAACAGCTAAAACTTTTTTATAAAGTAAAAATAAACAAATTTTAATTTAAAAAAATACAGAGTTATCACAGCAAACAGGGAATAAAAAAACACGGAAAAAAGACAATTTGAGAAGCAAATACATATAGAATCATTACCAAAATTTTATAAAAAAATTATATTAATTCAAAAAATGGAAAAGCTACATTAAATTGGTGAAAAATCACAAAAACCTGTGAGAGTTTTAGAATGGTTTGGGTGGAAACTAAGAAAAACAAGAGGTAGGCCAATTTGAGAAGCAAACATTTAGGATCCTTAAAAAAGAAAGAAGTAATGTCCCCCAATAAGTCTAAAAACATGTAAAAAAAAACGAATAAAAAGTATATGAAAAGAAACACTATATTAAGTATAGATAAAAATATTAAATATAAAAACATTGTATTAAGTAACTCTATCGAGTTCAAAACGCGATTTCCCCAAGGCTTGAACGGAGTTTAAAAGTGTAAAATACGAATTTGCGCCAATCCGAACTGTCAGATAGTAACTATCGAGTTCAAAGTGGCCACCTAAAAAATGGCGGCGATATCCGCCAGAAGTGACGTCACCTGACATCTTACGTCAAATAATTAGAAATCGTGATTCATCAATTGTAACGATAAAATTACGTCGCGGGTACTTTAAAAATGGCGGACTTCCGGCCAAAAAAACGGGACCATTTTCAGGGGAATATCGGTATTGGTTTGCTCCGTCAGTATCTCCTAGATCATTGGTCAACACTGTACCTAGCACCAAAGAAACGTCAAACATCAATGTTATCATTAGACATTGTTGGCCCTTCGTTCGCATTACTGTAAATTTTCCTTGAAAAATCCTCGAATCAATTCTTCGATCACATCAAGGATGAAATACAAATCCGAAATGGAGCGGTTTTGCTCGAATTGGCAACACTGGTTGGTACCTCTGCCTAGAGATTGACACCAATGTTAACCATGTTATAACATGTTATTGAAACTAATGATTTCTATGGTAATTATGTTACTGCAATGATATTATATAATGTATAATAATAATAACGCCACTCGCCTTCGGCTCGTGTCACAAATTTCATTCTAGTGAGTAATAGATTTCATTACATGCTCGTTGAACTTCTAGCTTTAAGCCAAGGACAAAAAAATTCAACTTTGAAGTGATTTTAATGTTATAATTTTATTGTTTTTGCAGTTTTGGGAGGTCATATCCGAGGAACATGGTATAGATCCCAGTGGCATATACACCGGAGATAGCGACCTACAGTTGGAGAGGATCAACGTCTATTACAACGAAGCTAGCGGTATGTACACTTTGTTCGATAGTTTAAAAATGGAGAAAAATGAAAAGTTCAACGAAACATGACAAAAGATAGAATAGAAAAATTAGAAAATAAAAATAAAAACGAAAAAGCACCCAGTTAAAAAGGAGAAGAAACAAGGTAGAGGAACAAATTGAAAATGTTTTTCATTTTTAGTCCAAATATAGTCGGAGGGAAGTTTTTAATACTTTTAGACGAAAAGAAAAATAGATTTTTAGCCCGCTCGGGAAATTCAATTTGGAACCCGTCCAAACCTGCATAAAAACTTGAAAAGTTAGACATCATTAATAAAAAAAAATTTTTTTGGGCCACAATTGTCTCAATGCAAATTAATTTACACGATTATAATAATTGTTCACTCGTTGGAAAAGCTCCATTTTAGGTAAAAATTACTTCAAAAGTATCCAAACAACCCAAACATTGGCGGATCTAGCGTTCTGTAAAGGGAAGGGTTTTTTCGATAGTATCTAAGGGGGGGGGGGGGGGCGAATTACAACTCAAAAGCCTTAAATATAAGGCAATATGGTAAGGTTCAAAAGGTTTAGTGGTACCGCCCCCATTTAAAACACATGCTAATGAGCGCTCTCATATATGCCATTTTTCTTCCTAATAAATGTCATATCTAAGTATATAATTGTCATCAGTAAAAAATAAAAAAATTCAATTTTAGTTTTATAAAAATGCTCGTAAAAAAACACAAAAATCAACAGACTTGACTTTGAAAATGAGATTTTTTTTGAAAATTTCCAAAGTGGGGGGTTTTACGACTTTTTCTCAACTTTGACCGAGTGTAACTTGAAAAGGCCTCGACCGATCGGAGTGACTCAACCTGTTTTTTCCTCTTCTTGATGTCCTCTTTCACCTACCACCATTGGAACTTCTGTAGGTGCAATATTTTTTGAAATAGACGCCTTCGGAGGTCGATTTTGAAGCACTTGTTTTCGGACTGTTTATAAAAAAATCTTTAGAAGTTAAATTAATTCGAATTAAGTTTGTTACATTCTTACGGGATTGATCGGAATGGCAAGTCCGATCAAACACAGCAAAAAAATGTTTTCGAAAATCTCCAAAGGGGGTGTATTACGATTTTTTTCTCAATTCTCAACTTTGACCGCCTGTAACTTGAGAAGGCCTCGACCAATCGAAGTCAATCCAACTCTTCTTTTCTCTTCTTGGTGTCCTCTTTCACCTCCCACCATCGGAAGTCCCATAGGTGCAGTATTTTCGGAAATAGACCCCTTCGGACGTCGATTTTGAAGCACTTTTAGAATTGCGTTTTCTGACCATTTTTAAACAACCCCTTTAGAGGTTAAATTCACTAGAATTAAATTTGTTACGTTCTTAGGGGATTGCAAGCATGCAATCCGATCGAAAACAGCAAAAAAAAATTTTCCGAAGTGTTTTCGAAAATGTCTAAAGGGGAGGGGCATATTTAGACTTTTTTCTCAATTCTTAAATTTGACCACCTGTAACTTGAGAAAGCCTCTACCGATCCGAGTGAATCCAACTGTTTTTTTCTCTTCTTGATGTCCTTCTTCACCTCCCACCATCGGAAGTTTCGTAGGTGCAATATTTTTGGAGATAGACCCCTTCGGAGGTCCATTTTGAAGCATTTCCAGAATCGCGTTTTCTGACCATTTTTAAAAAAACCTCTTTAGAAGTGAAATTCATTCGAATTAAGTTTGTTACATTCTTAGGGAATTGCAAGCGTGCCATTCCGATCAAAAACAGCGAACAAAATTTTCCGAAATATTTTCGAAAATGTCCAAAAAAAGGGGGGGGGGTATTACGACTTTATTCTAAATTCTCAACTTTGACCGTCTGTAACTTGAGAACGCCTCTACCGATCCGAGTGAATCCAACTTTCCTTTTCTGTTATTGATGTCCTCTTTCACCTCCCAACATCGGAAGTTCCGTAGGCGCAGTATTTTCGAAGATAGACCCCTTTGGAGGTCCATTTTGAAGCACTTCTAGAATCGCGTTTTCTGACCATTTTTAAAAAAACCTCTTTAGAAGTTAAATTCATTCGAATTAAGTTTGTTACATTCTTAGGGGATTGCACGTTTGCCATTCCGAACAAACACAACATCAAATTTTTTCGAAAATGTCCAAAGAGGGGGGGTGAGTATCACGACTTTTTTTTCAATTCTCAACTTTGACCGCCTGTAACTTGAGAAGGCCTGGACCAATCGAAGTCAATCCAACTCTTCTTTTCTCTTCTTGGTGTCCTCTTTCACCTCCCACCATCGGAAGTCCATAGGTGCAGTATTTTCGGAAATAGACCCCTTCGGAGGTCGATTTTGAAGCACTTTTAGAATTGCGTTTTCTGACCATTTTTAAACAACCCCTTTAGAGGTTAAATTCACTCGAATTAAATTTGTTACGTTCTTAGGGGATTGCAAGCATGCAATCCGATCGAAAACAGCAAAAAAAAATTTTCCGAAGTGTTTTCGAAAATGTCTAAAGGGGAGGGGCGTATTTAGACTTTTTTCTCAATTCTTAAATTTGACCACCTGTAACTTGAGAAAGCCTCTACCGATCCGAGTGAATCCAACTGTTTTTTTCTCTTCTTGATGTCCTTCTTCACCTCCCACCATCGGAAGTTTCGTAGGTGCAATATTTTTGGAGATAGACCCCTTCGGAGGTCCATTTTGAAGCACTTCCAGAATCGCGTTTTCTGACCATTTTTAAAAAAACCTCTTTAGAAGTTAAATTCATTCGAATTAAGTTTGTTACATTCTTAGGGGATTGCGAGTGTGCCATTCCGAACAAACACAGCAAAACATTTTTTTCGAAAATGTCCAAGGGGGGGTGAGTATTTATTACGACTTTTTTCTCAATTCTCAACTTTGACCGCCTGTAACTTGAGAAGGTCTCGACCAATCGGAGTGAAACCGACTGTTTTTTTCTCTTCTTGATATCCTCTTCCACCTCCCACCATCGAAAGCTCCGTAGGTGCAATATTTTTGGATTTCTTCGGAGGTCGATTTCAAAAGTCGTCAAAATGAATCTTTTCAGTTGTGCGTTTGCGTTTATCAGTCAGTCAAACAAAAATCCCCAAGAAATCTAAAAGGAGTCGAAAAAAAAGGGGGAAACAAGGGAGAATTCAAGAAAAACTTATTACTTGGTGCTCTTCTGCATGCTCACTATTGTGTAAAATAAGAAGGGTAACACATAACTGATTTTTTTTTACATCTCACCAGTCCTAATTTGGTTTACTTTTTGTAGCTTTTAAAAGCAGTGGTCTACCATAAACGACACAATTAATATTATTTATAACTCAGCTGACTCATTTACTGCTAATTTTAACCAGAATATAGTTGCACATGTGGTCTTCAGGCCGACATAATTACGTCATATATTAACTATGGTGGTTAGAATTTATTCGTGGTTACTGACTGAGGCCTTTTTTTGTGACAAACGCACCCAAAAACACCCAGCAACTTCTTGTATATGTCCGGTGTCACGTTTCCCTCCTGCGGCAGGCGGCAGGAAGGCATCTGCTTTATTTAGGCTCGAGTTCAGCGGTCTAAACTACCGCAAGTTCTAAATTTGAGTCGTCTATTTTTGTAAGGCGTCTTTTGTCCTGTCGTTACTCCTTAAGTGGCCCTCCTAATGGCCGATTAATTAATCGGCCTGCTGTACGCAGGCTGACGCAGGATTTGACTGGAAAAGCCTGGTCGTAAACACCTAATAAAACCCCAAAATGTTTTAGCTCTTTGTCGTATATTACTGTCCCTGAGAATTGATTTACTAGTTTGTTTAGTCAGAGGGCATTGTCCATTTAATGGAAAAGGCTTTGGGGCATATATAGCAATCATAAAACTGTCGATTAGTATAGAATTACTCTTCCCTTTTTTTATTGAACCGTATTTTCTGTAGCCGAATGTTAAAAAAAATGAATTCACTAATCGTTTTGGAGAGATTTACAACTTCGTTATTTTTGCAAATAAATCCATGGAATTTGTACTCGTTTTCAGCTCATTTTTAGCCACAAGTGCACCGGAGCAATTAAAATTTTGATAACTTTAACCATTGGGAACATATCTCTTTTGCCATTTTCTTCTTAAACGTACAGTCAATGCTTTTTTTTATGAAAAAACAAAATCTGAACTCTAACCGTTTTCGAGATACTCACTGCTACTAGTAAAGATTCTCTTTGAAGCGTTTCAAACAAATTTAAAACTTTTTCTTAGGTCTCAAATTATTTTTGTTTCTTTTGAACTAAAAATGTATTTTCTGTAAGGCAAAACAAATTAAAAATTAGATACCTACGCTAACCGTTTTAGAGATAATTACAACTTTGCTATAAACTAACTTCAGCTTTGTTATCACCGCAGATAAACCGAAAAATATCAGCAATTTTTAGCACTCACTTTAGCTGCAAAAAAGCTGATGATGTCAAAACCTCAGTATCCTTAGACCTTTTTGGAGGAATTTGTTTGCTTTCGTTTGTTTCTTTACCTACCACATTCCTTGCTAATGGCTTAAAGATTCAAGTATCAAGCATTTTAGATTCAGCAAAAAATTAAAAACTCATTTTTTTTTCTCTCAAAATTTACAGAAAAAAAATTGTAAATAAAAAAAAAACTAAAATCGCATTTTACAACTTTTTTTTTTGTAAAATTTTGTGCCCTTTTCATTGCAAATTTGTGAAATATTTACCAACAAGTTGCAGTTATCCACCTACTTACTGAAACATTGGTGCCTATGCGGCCAAAAATTTCCGCCCAAATTTGGCGGTATTGGCCTCCTTAACCGCAATACTTATGCCCACCATAAAAGTGTCTTGTTGTTTTCCAAATTAAAGTCGCCGGATGTCAACTCGGGTTAAAGCGGTGAATCACATTTCATTTAAATTCAAGATAATTCCCCTTTATCATAATTTACCATGCAAGAATTCTATACGGGTTGACGTAGGACTCACTTAAGAAGTCATGTTCGCTCTTGATGACCAATCAGGCCTTTACGACGGTGTTAATTACTGAGCAGATTGCTTATGGGATTTATTACTTTTAATTAACGTAAAACTCTTGTTTTGATAAATGGAAGCGAAGAAACGTGTTCTAGACTTCGAGCAAATATTTTTACTACTGATTTCTCTACTGGTTTCGGCTCTTGACCATCATCAGGGAAAGATCAAGAGGAAGGTTCGTCAGGGAAGGAGCCTAGCGCGCCTTGAATCAAAGAGCACATTACAATGTTAAGACAATTACGTAATATTGCAACAGACACGACAAGTCAAACAACACCATCATCACCCAGCACGTCATTGGTTCAAATCTCGTTTTCAAAACGATTTCTTTTTTTGGAAGTTTTTAAATCTAAATTGTTTATTTTTTTTTAATTCTTAGCTGCTTTCTTTTTACTAATGATCTAATACATTTTACTTCCCTCCCTTTCAATCAGAGAACAATAATAAACTGGTCTTTCATGTCTTTCTTCGCTCTATTTTGTTTCCCCTTCCCTTGCTTTTTAGTGTTTTTCTTCTAATAACTTAATAATAATTCTAATTAGTCATTTTCCTATATTTTCCTTAGCATTTTCTACCTTCTGTCATATAAGAATGTGTATAACTTTTGAATGAGCGTTCAATCAGTGTCATAGTGGATCTATTTAATAGCATTTATACATCAGGAGTAATTCCCAGAGAGTGGCTGCTTTCCTCCTTTGTTCCTATCCCGAAAAAATCTCCAGCGTCAAAGTGTGATGATCACAGACTGAGTCAGGTTCTGAAGATCTTTATAAAACTTATACATACTTGAATATACAAAAAATGTGAGGCTGAAACATCAGATACACAATTTGGATTCCGCAACAGAATGGGTATGAAAGAGGCCATCTTTGCTTCATAGAATGTCTTGTCTCAGAGATGCCTAGATGTAAACCAAGACCTTTACATATGCTTCATAGATTATAGTAAGGCATTCGACAATGTCAAGCACGAAAAGCTTCTGGATATACTCCAAGGACTTGGCATTGATTACCAAGATGTCCGAATAATATCAAATCTCTACTGGGGACAAATTTCTAGAGTGAAATATGTCAACGCTGACAGAACAAATTAGTACTCGGAAGTGAGTCAAACAGGGATGTGTTCTCTCTCCGATGCTATTTAATATTTACTCGGATTTTGTTTTTTGGGAGGTATTAGAAAAAGAGCTGGCAGGTATAGCAATCAATGGTAGAACTGTCAACATCAGGTACGCAGAGGATACTGCAGTAATAGCAAGCTGCCTCAAAGATCTGCAGAGACTGGTAGACAAAGTAACACTAGTTAGCGAACATTATGGTCTAAATATGAATTTCAATAAAACAAAAATGCTAATAATATCCAAAAGGAACATAAGTGGTCTGCTAACTTAGGCAATAAGAGGGTTGAGCAAGTCCATCACTTCAAATACCTAGGAACTATCATAAATAAAAAGGTTGCACACAAACAAGAAGTCTTGTAAAGAATTGAGCAAGCGAGGACAACATTTATGAAACTGCTGACAGCCCGAGATCTATCTTTAACTTTGAGAATGAGAATGGTGCAGTGTTACATCTTTCCAGTATTGCTATAAGGTCTTGAAGGATGGACACTGAACAAGAAAGCATCGAAGAGACTGAAATCGTTTGACTGGTGGGTGTAGGTACAGCTAAATGTTAAAGATTTCCTGGATGGACCTCATTATGAACAAACAAGTTCTGGAAAGAATGGATAAGGAAATGGAAATTATTTTCACAATTAAGCGAAGAAAACGTCAGTCGACATAGAATTTCCTGACTACATAACCTACAATAAAATTTTCGGAAAGAAATATTTCGGACAGCTGCCTCTAAAGTTAGAAAAGCCATGATGATCAGCAACCTCCGAAGGAGAAGCTGAGATCAAGAAGAAGTCACTTCTTAATTTTAATAAATAACGTACCTTAACTATTTGTTTAAATCTCTTTATTGAGTTGATGCCTCACACATTTGAATCACTCACATTCACTTTTGTACTTATCGAGTTTTGCTTCATTTTGACCTTGCTGTTCATTCACTGAAGGAACTCTCTCGGTTTTGTCCTGCTGCTAGGTCTAGTTTCCCTCTGGCTTGTCTGATTTTTATAAAACTGTTAGTTTTATCCAATAAAGGGGTTTTTCTTACCTACCAGCATCTTTGTTTACAATGCGACATGTTCTGGCACTGCAATTCCGAGTATGTTCCTGAGAGCTTGAATGGTAATTTTATCGTTCTTACAGGACTCCTAATTGATTTTTTTGCATAACAGGGAGAGGTTAAACAGCTTTTTCCTTATTAATTTTATTATTTTCTATTTTGATTAAATAACAAACAACCTAACCTCTTACCATTTTTATATTTTTTGACATTGACAGTAATGACAATGACGTCCAACATCGTTCATTTTAAATGTCACTTAGTCACTCGCTAGAATGAGAAAGGCTCTGCTCCTGCGCTAGCGTTAGACAAGGATGCGGGAGTTTTGCGATTCTATGTTTCTTATAGCGTTTTCGATTGGCAAAACGAGTTTTGCACCGAATCACACAAACAAAACCCCTTTCAAAGTTGTCCACATTTCTCTGCTGGAATTTTTCTTAAAAGGGCTATTTACGTGATAAAATGACAATCGAAATCGAAACTAGATTTCAAGAATCCGGGTACTGACCTAAAATTGATCGTCATCTTCCTTCTAATCCTGCTTCCTGATGGACTTTTTTCTTACCTGAATTTGCAACGGGAAGACCCACCCGAGGTTCCGAATTCTACCCTACGCCCTTGGATTTTGCAGGATTCAGGATTCGGTCCATATTTAACTGTTTCTTTTTTTAAGTTTTTGGTCTACTTTATGTTCATGGAAACAGTTTAACTGCTTCGGCAAGATTTGAACGGCGCGGCAGGCGACCCTTGACCCTTTCCCACTGCTCAGGTTGAAAACCTCGTGGCGTGGCGATTTCCTACACCAGTACTTGGCATCATCACCACTCTCTTCCGAGCGGCAGTTGCCAGTGTTGCCAGGGGATATTCCACAGTGTTGCCACTGCCGCCAGGTGCGGTCTAATAGGTCTTTTTACAAAAAGTGGAGAGGTATAGTCCATTTCAAATAGATATTCATCTAGTAAGCTGAGAAATTCACTTATAAATGACACATTCACATGGATAGAATAGGACGAATCTGTCAATTCCTCAGCCTGCTAGATGAAAATTCAAACATCAAACCCATATTATCATACTGGCGCTTGGCGCCATTGGCGATATTCGGGAGACAAAACAATTGTGGAACATTATGCATTTCGACAGCTCTCACGTGACTTTTAAGAATTATTTAATTAAGACAGTCACGTCACTACCGATAATGCTCATGTTTTGACTTGTCTTGCTGTCAGTTGTCACTTTGCTTGACACTTTTGACGCACTTGCTCGAGGTCCAATCACCAATGTCATCTATCAAATTTCTCGTTCTGCTAACTGCTGAGATTTGGGGCAATCAATTGAAATTATAGTGTCAAAATCATGCTTGGGTCTCTGGAAAATACAGTATATAAAATTTATTTCTCATTTTTATCACACAAAACTTCATTTAGTTCTTAGAAGAAGTTTCCAAAATTAAGCCTCTCAAAATTAACATAAAAAAGAGTAGAAATACTCCAAACGGAGTAAGTGTGGCAACACTGAGGGCGACGTCACATACAGCGGAAGGGCGACGTCACATACAGCGGAATTTGGTTAAAAGCGGAACGGAGCGTAATTTGACAGTTGAATTTAAACCAATCAGATAAAAGCTAAAATAGGATTTGACATGTGTAATGACATTATTGACATATGTAATGACGTTATAGACATATGTAATGACGTGATTGACCCGTGAAATGCGCTTTTGACATGTGTAATGACGTTATTGACAGTTCCGCTCCACTCCGTTCCGCTGTATGTGACGTCGCCCGAATTTGGTAAAAAGCGGAACGGAGCGTAATTTGACAGTTGAATTTAAACCAATCAGATAAAAGCTACAATAGAAATTCACATGTCTGATGACGTTATTGACATGTGTAATGACGTTATTGATATTTCTGCTCCGTTCTGCTCCGTTCCGTTCCGCTGTATGTGACGGCGGCCTGATATTCCACAAAACATAAACATCCCCATAAAGAACGGAAAGAGAAATGTTACACCATTGGACCATTGTGTTACACCTTCCTTGGCGATATCTTTCAGCGCCATCTATTAATACGAAGGCATAGTTTTAGAAATCGTGGCGCATTGCGCATCCGCCACTTTTAATTCCGCTTATTGAAGTTGAAAGGCACAGGCTTGTTTATATGGGGCTGTTTTATGGGATATTCTTAATAGAAAAAAACCCTCAGCGAAACAACAAATGAAGAACAAAATAATAAAGTATTTCATTTGCTTGCTTTTCTATTCCAGTTGCCTCAAGCACAAATGGCGGCAAATACGTCCCCAGAGCGATCCTGCTCGACCTGGAGCCGGGCACCATGGACGCGGTCCGCTCCGGCAGGTACGGCAAACTCTTCAGGCCCGACAACTTCGTCTTTGGTCAATCGGGAGCCGGCAACAACTGGGCCAAAGGTCACTACACCGAGGGCGCCGAGTTAGTGGATGCGGTCCTCGATGTGGTCAGAAAAGAAGCTGAGAACTGCGATTGTCTGCAAGGTCATAATTAAGTTTTATTTTTTTCATATCGGGAGTCCTAACTTGGTCTACTTATTAAAGGTTTCCAGCTGACGCATTCCCTAGGAGGCGGTACTGGCTCCGGCATGGGAACCCTTTTGATTTCGAAGATAAGGGAGGAATACCCAGATCGAATAATGAACACCTATTCGGTGATGCCTAGTCCTAAAGTTTCAGACACGGTGGTGGAACCCTACAATGCCACTCTGTCAGTGCACCAGTTAGTAGAAAACACTGATGAAACCTACTGCATCGATAACGAAGCCCTCTACGATATCTGCTTCCGGACTCTCAAAGTACCCAATCCCAGCTACAGCGACTTGAACCACCTGGTGTCGCTGACTATGTCTGGAGTAACTACGTGTCTCAGGTTGGTAATTATTAGCTTAAATCTTAAAATAAAAGATTGAGGTTGTGCAATGTGGATGTAATATTGTTGGTTACAGATTTCCTGGTCAACTCAATGCAGATCTTCGTAAACTGGCAGTGAACATGGTACCATTTCCTCGACTGCACTTCTTTATGCCAGGCTTCGCTCCTCTAACATCACGAGGCAGTCAACAATACCGCGCTCTGACAGTACCAGAGCTGACCCAACAAATGTTCGACGCCAAGAACATGATGGCCGCCTGCGATCCTCGTCATGGGAGATACCTCACAGTTGCTGCAGTCTTCAGAGGTACACGCAACACACTCTTTTTATCTCTTTCATTTGTCATTGGTGGCATTTTTTTGTAGGAAGAATGTCGATGAAAGAGGTAGACGAACAAATGCTGGCGGTCCAGAACAAGAACAGCAGTTACTTCGTCGAATGGATACCAAACAATGTGAAAACAGCCGTTTGCGACATACCGCCGGTGGGCCTAAAAATGTCCTCTACCTTCATTGGAAATACCACGGCAATCCAGGAGTTGTTTAAAAGGATTTCTGAGCAATTTGCTGCCATGTTCCGAAGGAAAGCCTTCTTGCATTGGTACACCGGGGAAGGAATGGACGAGATGGAGTTCACAGAGGCCGAGTCCAACATGAATGACTTGGTGTCCGAGTACCAGCAATACCAAGAGGCCACTGCCGACGACGAATATGAGGCCGAAGAGGAACCTGCCGGGGACGACTTTAACTGCCATCATGAATGATAAGAGTCAGGAGGTTGATGATAACCCACGAGTGCCTTGTTTGATGGAATTCTTCTTATTATTAAGATGTATTTTTATTTTTAAGTTTATCATTAATGTTTATTAAGCACTTTTAGTAGAGTGTTGTTATGCTAGTCGACCAAAAAACCTACAACTATGTCACAACTCAGCTTCAGTGTTATTTCGTATTTGATTTTCTTTTTAGATAAGGCCTAAAAACATACATTTTGTACTGAATTTTGCTTTTCTGTTTTTGTTTTAAGTTTTTTTCTTATGATCCTGCACTTTTGGGATACCTAAAACGTAGTTTTCAATAATAAAGACTGAATTTTATCTTTGACCTTGTATATGTGGTAAAGTCTGTTAATAAAGTAGAGAACAACTCGCTTAAAAAGATGATATAAGACTCTCGAAACGAATTAGGCCAAAACGTAACTTAAGGAGAAGACATAAAGTGTTTTGTGCGAACAACCCTACAAACAAGGGGATTTAATAAGCGTTGACACAGCTTGACAGCACGGTTACCAGGGTGACCATCTCCGTGGCCAATAAGCGTCCGCTTCTCGCCGCAAAGGCTAATAATAAGTTGCAGGCTTACCTCTTAACGTCTCTCAACAGCTAAAACAACACACCACTCGAATTTATTGTTAATTGGCGATTAGTGTTCCTGATAATTCAAAAAGGTAAAGAAATGACGTGAATACAGCATTTTTGATTTCGTTTAACTCCTCATCTTTCATTGCAACTACATGGCTTATAATTGAGCATTGGCACATTGTGCGTCTGTAATAACATTAAGACAGTCACCTAACACCTTTTCAAAAGCTAATGGTCTTCATCCATCGTCCCAACCAATAATCTGTCATATTTTATTATATACAAAATGGAAATTGAAAACCTTGAAAATCTAGATCAAAAATTATGGAAGGAAGTTAAAAGGAGAAAAAATGAAACGTACAACCTGTTTTCGATAAAACTTATCTTTTTGGTAAATGGCCAAGATATTAATTTGCTGGGTCTTAAGCTCTCTTCAATATTGCTCTTCTTTTTCATAAATTTCCTATGTTTTATTGCTAATTTATCTAACATTTGTGTGATTTTTGTGACGTGCATTTTATGGAACAACCCTACAAGCAAGGGGATTTAATAAGCCTTGACACAGCTTGATAGCACGGTTACCAGGGTGACCGTCTCCGTGACCAATAAGCGTCCGCTTCTCGCCGCAAAGGCTAATAATAAGTTGCAGGCTTACCTCTTAACGTCTCTCAACAGCTAAAACAACACACCACTCGAATTTATTGTTAATTGACGATTAGTGTTCCTGATAATTGTAAAAGTTAAACAAACGACATGAATATAGCATTTTTGATTTCGTTTAATTATCCATTTTTTACTGCAACTACATGGCTAAAAATGACGAATTTTGGCACACAGACTTAAAGTTAAGCCTGAATAGACTCAAGAAGGCAAATAATTCGTGCTTGAAAAACTGAAAATGGGGAATAAAAAGAAACCCAAACCCGAAGAGGAGCAGCAGGAAAGTCGACGAAGTTTTGAAATCTGTATTTATTAAACCCACAGAGATAACACTACTTGTTGAGGATCTTAAATAGGCGAAAAAGTAACAAAACATACTGTAGTTTTGGGTTTGAATCTTAAGAGCTGCGTTATCCATGTTCAGTTCCCCCTAGTACGTGGAGCAAGTAGGTACCTCTTGTGACTATTTTAGAACCTTAGATGCGGTTCTCAAGGACACAGCAGAACATTAGGAAGTCTAAAACCTTGAAGTCTAACAAGAAGAAAGATGTGTCTAAGATTGAGAACCTAGAAAAGCCGGATGATGACCTCGATGAACTTAAGAAGGGAAGGGAAACTGCACTGAGTTTAAACAGCGATCCGAGAAGCTAGACAGTACCTCTTCCATCAAGAATTGAGCTCAACAGTTTCAGTTATAGAACTGAAACTTCCTAAGTTTAGTTTTAGTTAAAAAGCAGATTTAACTGGATGGACTTGCGACCAATCAATGAACTAGTGCGTTTTAATAATTTAATAAATTTTCCTTTCCGTTCAGTCTCAGCTGTTGCACTGCAAATGTTTGAGCAAAAATTTATAACGGGACAGTACTAAAGTAGCACTTTGAAAGTTTTTACAGGGCTGTATTTAGGTGATTTTCTGTTCGATTTTTCCAAAATTCACACAATGTGTAGCACCGTCTCAGCTGTTACACTGCATACTGTTGAGCAAAAATTTATAACGGGACAGTACGAAAATAGCACTTTGAAAGTTTTTACAGGGCTGTACTTAGGTGATTTTTTGTTTGCTTTTTCCAAACCTCACACACAATGTGTAGCACCGTCTCAGCTGTTACACTGCATACTGTTGAGCAAGAATTTATAACGGGACAGTACTAAAATAGCACTTTGAAAGTTTTTACAGGGCTGTACTTAGGTGATTTTTTGTTTGCTTTTTCCAAACCTCACACACAATGTGTAGCGCCGTCTCAGCTGTTACACTGCATACTGTTGAGCAAGAATTTATAACGGGACAGTACTAAAATAGCACTTTGAAAGTTTTTACAGGGCTGTACTTAGGTGATTTTTTGTTTGCTTTTTCCAAACCTCACACACAATGTGTAGCGCCGTCTCAGCGGTTACACTGCATACTGTTGAGCAAGAATTTATAACGGGCAGTACTAAGGTAGCACTTTGAACGTTTTTACAGGGCTGTATTTAGGTGAATTTCTGTTCAATTTTTCAAAAATTCACACACAATGTGTAGCACCGTCTCAGCTGTTACACTGCATACTGTTGAGCAAGAATTTATAACGGGACAGTACTAAAATAGCACTTTGAAAGTTTTTACAGGGCTGTACTTAGGTGATTTTGTGCCCGATTTTTCCAAAATTCACACGCAATGTGTAGATCAGTCTCAGCTATTACACTGCATACTGTTGAGCAAGAATTTATAACGGGCAGTACTAAAATAGCACTTTGAAAGTTTTTACAGGGCTGTACTTAGGTGATTTTTTGTTTGCTTTTTCCAATCCTCACACACAATGTGTAGCGCCGTCTCAGCTGTTACACTGCATACTGTTGAGCAAGAATTTATAACGGGACAGTACTAAAATAGCACTTTGAAAGTTTTTACAGGGCTGTATTTAGGTGATTTTCTGTTCGATTTTTCCAAAATTCACACGCAATGTGTAGGACAGTCACAGCTGTTACACTGCATACTGTTGAGCAAGAATTTATAACGGGACAGTACTAAAATAGCACTTTGAAAGTTTTTACAGGGCTGTATTTAGGTGATTTTTTGTTTGCTTTTTCAAACCTCACACACAATGTGTAGCGCCGTCTCAGCTGTTACACTGCATACTGTTGAGCAAGAATTTATAACGGGACAGTACAAAAATAGCACTTTGAAAATTTTTGCAGGGCTGTACTTATGTGATTTTCTGCCCGATTTTTCCAAAATTCACACACAATGTGTAGCACCGTCTCAGCTGTTACACTGCATACTGTTGAGCAAGAATTTATAACGGGACAGTACTAAGGTAGCACTTTGAAAGTTTTTACAGGGCTGCACTTATGTGATTTTCTGCCCGATTTTTCCAAAATTCACACACAATGTGTAGCACCGTCTCAGCTGTTACACTGCATACTGTTGAGCAAGAATTTATAACGGGACAGTACTAAAATAGCACTTTGAAAGTTTTTACAGGGCTGCATTTAGGTGATTTTCTAATCAATTTTTCCAAAATTCACACACAATGTGTAGCTCCGTCTCAGCTGTTACACTGCATACTGTTGAGCAAGAATTTATAACGGAACAGTACAAAAATAGCACTTTGAAAGTTTTTACTGGGCTGTACTTAGGTGATTTTTTGTTTGCTTTTTCCAAACCTCACACACAATGTGTAGCGCCGTCTCAGCTGTTACACTGCATACTGTTGAGCAAGAATTTATAACGGGACAGTACTAAAATAGCACTTTGAAAGTTTTTACAGGGCTGTATTTAGGTGATTTTCTAATCGATTTTTCCAAAATTCACACCCAATGTGTAGCACCGTCTCAGCTGTTACACTGCATACTGTTGAGCAAGAATTTATAACGGGACAGTACTAAAATAGCACTTTGAAAGTTTTTACAGGGCTGTAATTAGGTGATTTTCTGTTCGATTTTTCAAAAATTCACACACAATGTGTAGCACCGTCTCAGCTGTTACACTGCATACTGTTGAGCAAGAATTTATAACGGGACAGTACTAAAATAGCACTTTGAAAGTTTTTAGAAGGCTGTATTTAGGTGATTTTTTGTCCGGTTTTTCCAAAATTCACACCCAATGTGTAGCACTGTCTCAGCTGTTACACTGCATACTGTTGAGCAAGAATTTATAACGGGACAGTACTAAAATAGCACTTTGAAAGTTTTTACAAGGCTGTATTTAGGTGATTTTCTGTCCGGTTTTTCCAAAATTCACACCCAATGTGTAGCACTGTCTCAGCTGTTACACTGCATACTGTTGAGCAAGAATTTATAACGGGACAGTACTAAAATAGCACTTTGAAAGTTTTTACAAGGCTGTATTTAGGTGATTTTCTGTCCGGTTTTTCCAAAATTCACACACAATGTGTAGCGCCGTCTCAGCTGTTACACTGCATACTGTTGAGCAAGAATTTATAACGGGACAGTACTAAAATAGCACTTTGAAAGTTTTTAGAAGGCTGTATTTAGGTGATTTTCTGTCCGGTTTTTCCAAAATTCACACCCAATGTGTAGCACTGTCTCAGCTGTTACACTGCATACTGTTGAGCAAGAATTTATAACGGGACAGTACTAAAATAGCACTTTGAAAGTTTTTACAAGGCTGTATTTAGGTGATTTTCTGTCCGGTTTTTCCAAAATTCACACCCAATGTGTAGCACTGTCTCAGCTGTTACACTGCATACTGTTGAGCAAGAATTTATAACGGGACAGTACTAAAATAGCACTTTGAAAGTTTTTACAAGGCTGTATTTAGGTGATTTTCTGTCCGGTTTTTCCAAAATTCACACCCAATGTGTAGCACTGTCTCAGCTGTTACACTGCATACTGTTGAGCAAGAATTTATAACGGGACAGTACTAAAATAGCACTTTGAAAGTTTTTACAAGGCTGTATTTAGGTGATTTTCTGTCCGGTTTTTCCAAAATTCACACCCAATGTGTAGCACTGTCTCAGCTGTTACACTGCATACTGTTGAGCAAGAATTTATAACGGGACAGTACTAAAATAGCACTTTGAAAGTTTTTACAAGGCTGTATTTAGGTGATTTTCTGTCCGGTTTTTCCAAAATTCACACCCAATGTGTAGCACTGTCTCAGCTGTTACACTGCATACTGTTGAGCAAGAATTTATAACGGGACAGTACAAAAATAGCACTTTGAAAGTTTTTACAGGGCTGTATTTAGGAGATTTTCTGTTCGATTTTTCCAAAATTCACACACAATGTGTAGCACCGTCTCAGCTGTTACACTGCATAGTGTTGAGCAAGAATTTATAACGGGACAGTACTAAAATAGCACTTTGAAAGTTTTTACAGGGCTGTATTTAGGAGATTTTCTGTTCGATTTTTCCAAAATTCACACCCAATGTGTAGCACCGTCTCAGCTGTTACACTGCATACTGTTGAGTAAGAATTTATAACGGGACAGTACTAAAATAGCACTTTGAAAGTTTTTACAGGGCTGTACTTAGGTGATTTTTTGTTTGCTTTTTCCAAACCTCACACACAATGTGTAGCGCCGTCTCAGCTGTTACACTGCATACTGTTGAGCAAGAATTTATAACGGGACAGTACTAAAATAGCACTTTGAAAGTTTTTACAGGGCTGTACTTAGGAGATTTTCTGTTCGATTTTTCCAAAATTCACACACAATGTGTAGCACCGTCTCAGCTGTTACACTGCATACTGTTGAGCAAGAATTTATAACGGGACAGTACTAAAATAGCACTTTGAAAGTTTTTACAGGGCTGCATTTAGGTGATTTTCTAATCAATTTTTCCAAAATTCACACACAATGTGTAGCTCCGTCTCAGCTGTTACACTGCATACTGTTGAGCAAGAATTTATAACGGGACAGTACTAAAATAGCAATTTGAAAGTTTTTACAGGGCTGTACTTAGGTGATTTTCTGTCCAATTTTTCCAAAATTTACACACAATCTGTAGCACTGTCTCAGCTGTTACACTGCATACTGTTGAGCAAGAATTTATAACGGGACAGTACTAAAATAGCACTTTGAAAGTTTTTACAAGGCTGTATTTAGGTGATTTTCTGTCCGGTTTTTCCAAAATTCACACCCAATGTGTAGCACTGTCTCAGCTGTTACACTGCATACTGTTGAGCAAGAATTTATAACGGGACAGTACTAAAATAGCAATTTGAAAGTTTTTACAGGGCTGTACTTAGGTGATTTTCTGTCCAATTTTTCCAAAATTTACACACAATCTGTAGCACTGTCTCAGCTGTTACACTGCATACTGTTGAGCAAGAATTTATAACGGGACAGTACTAAAATAGCACTTTGAAAGTTTTTACAAGGCTGTATTTAGGTGATTTTCTGTCCGGTTTTTCCAAAATTCACACCCAATGTGTAGCACTGTCTCAGCTGTTACACTGCATACTGTTGAGCAAGAATTTATAACGGGACAGTACTAAAATAGCACTTTGAAAGTTTTTACAAGGCTGTATTTAGGTGATTTTCTGTCCGGTTTTTCCAAAATTCACACCCAATGTGTAGCACTGTCTCAGCTGTTACACTGCATACTGTTGAGCAAGAATTTATAACGGGACAGTACAAAAATAGCACTTTGAAAGTTTTTACTGGGCTGTACTTAGGTGATTTTTTGTTTGCTTTTTTCAAACCTCACACACAATGTGTAGCGCCGTCTCAGCTGTTACACTGCATACTGTTGAGCAAGAATTTATAACGGGACAGTACTAAAATAGCACTTTGAAAGTTTTTACAGGGCTGTATTTAGGAGATTTTCTGTTCGATTTTTCCAAAATTCACACCCAATGTGTAGCACCGTCTCAGCTGTTACACTGCATACTGTTGAGTAAGAATTTATAACGGGACAGTACTAAAATAGCACTTTGAAAGTTTTTACAGGGCTGTACTTAGGTGATTTTTTGTTTGCTTTTTCCAAACCTCACACACAATGTGTAGCGCCGTCTCAGCTGTTACACTGCATACTGTTGAGCAAGAATTTATAACGGGACAGTACTAAAATAGCACTTTGAAAGTTTTTACAGGGCTGCATTTAGGTGATTTTCTAATCAATTTTTCCAAAATTCACACACAATGTGTAGCTCCGTCTCAGCTGTTACACTGCATACTGTTGAGCAAGAATTTATAACGGGACAGTACTAAAATAGCATTTTGAAAGTTTTTACAGGGCTGTACTTAGGTGATTTTCTGTCCAATTTTTCCAAAATTTACACACAATCTGTAGCACCGTCTCAGCTGTTGCACTACATACTGTTGAGCAAGAATTTATGACGGAACAGTACAAAAATGCGGTTTGTAAGTTTTTACAGGGCTGTACTTAGGTGATTTTGTGTCCGATTTTTCCAAAATTCACACGCACTGTGTAGGACAGTCTCAGCTGCCATCCCGCATACTGGTCAGCTAGAATCTCTAATGGGTCAGCAAAGTTTTCGGTAATAAATGCGTTTCTTATGGGTCAGCAAATTAGGAGTTTCCAGTTCCCACCAAGGTGGTGGAGAAAAAAAAAGTCGTTGCCCCCTCTGTTATCCGTGTGCCAAGTTCAAAGTTTAAAGCGAAGTCCAGAGATGGCGCCGCTTTCGAACACAAACTCTCCTGCCATGTTTAAGCATTAGAAATAAAACTGCTTTTGCCGAGTAGTTTGTAAATAGCGACACATATGGTTAAGCAGTGACTTTTCTAGCTGCCAAATTCAAGCTTTAAAACTAAGAACCACTTTTAAATGTTACTTATGGCGCAGCAGTAAATAAGAGATTTCTTATTTCAGTTTTAACTGTCTCTACAAAAGATGGCGCCACAAAACATCTTTTTGCAGTGATGTGTTGTATTGGTGTGCACAGTTGGAAGTTTATGGCGCATTGCAGAGATGGAGCCACCACGTTAAGGCATGCGGGCACCACATATAACTCATTCGCTTAATTTTTCCATCTCATAACCTTTGAAAGCTTCAATGTTTATAGCTCATTTCAGCATAAGTTGAAAAGGTATCAAAGTCACATTTCCAACTCCTACTTGATGTCAAAAAATAATGAATACTGAAATTTTTGTTTTGTAGACTTGTTACCATGAAAGTAAGTTTAACCCAGAAGACGTTGACTTGTTGTTTGTGTTGCAGTCTGAAATTTCAGACTGATAAAAAAAGCAAATAATCAATAGGGCAATAAAACGTAGTTCCTTAACACGTTTTTTTTTTTTTTATTTATTTATCTATAAATAAAAACGTTCCAGAGCGGGTGTGACAAACCTTAAGTTCAGTAAGATGTGTCACGCTGCTATTATGATTCGGACAATAAACGATAAGAGGAGAAAGGAGATAATAATCGTTTAAGTGCCCAGAAAAAATTATAGGAAAACCTCTTAAAGACAGAGATAGTACTAAGCTGTAACAAATTAGTACCAATATTTTTTAAAACTTACTAAAGCAACTCGGAACCACTATCGAGTTGTGACTCTTGAAGAGACACAACTCTTCAACACTAAGAAGTGAAAATGGCGGTACTAGTGCGTACCATACAAAATGTGGCATTTTAAAACCAGAAATTGTCTTGTTATTACAACAAAACTGATTTACGATCTTTATCATCCATAAAGACAACGAGACCCTCATGGTAGTACTATAAAAAATTGGAGTATCCGAAAAACCATAGACGACATCAGTACCACTGCAGTTTTGTCATGTCGCATTCGAGATCTTGGACAACAATAATTATCATGCAGGCCAAAACCATCGGTCATAAATATGCAAAGGCAGCCACTTTCGGTTTTTTGTGCGAAGGGAAAGTACTGCCGCTTATACCGCCGAAAAAATGAAAGTACCCTCGCCAGTAACCGACCGCAACAACAAGCAAAAGAACAAAATAATGGGCTGCTCTCTTGATTAATTTGAAGACTTTTTAGGATTGATGGTACCAGGTCGTTCGCGACCCGGTACTACCACCCGGGAGCCGAGTATTTATTTGTATAAAATTAGAACACTGTGGAGCATCCAAAACACACGTCGCCATCGACCTAATTCCGTATTTTTAAACGGGCCCGATTGTGTGATTTTTCATTTTCACGCGGTACTACCTTTGTAGACTTGAGCAGAAGAGATGACAATAGTTATTAACATTGTTCTAGTCTCGCTCTAGCTTAAGGCGTAAATGAGAAGTCGCTGGTACCACCATCATATAGTACTTAAATTTTTGCAATATCTTGTAGATGTTTTCCAAAATATTTTTAGTTATTATTCACTTATCTCTGGCGGTATTGTGGCGGTGGTACCAAAGTAAAATAACACGAGATTCTTTATCTTTTTAAAGACTTTTTTTAGGCAGATGTCACGGCCATTTTTCGAGCCTTAGTAACGCGAATAGCGTATGCAAGTGGTACCATCGAATCGCATCTTGGCAACCAAATTTCCGTGCAATAATCAGGAGGATTTCATCACTTTGGTGCATAAGCTATGAACCCAGAAAGTCAAGTAAAAAAAGCAGCTGCTAGCTCTTTTCGGTACTACTTTACTACCTTTTTTTAATAATGTTACAATAAAGGAATAGGTAATCATTATATAGGCGATTGCTTCTGAAAAGCGTCGTTGTTTGCCTGATGATAATAATAATAATAATAATAAAAGTACCTCTTGTCCTTGAGCAGTTAGTACCGCGAGAGAAATATCGCTGGTGAAAGAAAGTACGACTCCCATAAAAGGAAACTGAATTCGCGGAATTGCTTAGCAAAAGAAACTGAATGCGGAAACTGCAGCCATCCAATGAATACAGTTATTGGCGAGAGTCGAGGCAAGGCCAAGGTCGTACCGCCGCAGTAATAATGCTGCTATAAGATTGTTACTGTTCGATGCTAGTAAACTTCTTGCGGTCTTGCAATATGACTCAATGTAGCCTACTTTTTAGAGTTGCTTGTCAGATAAACGGCAATGTTATCTAAAGGTAGTACCTACTCGCATGTTTTCTATACTCTACTTTGCAATTTTGCTACAAGAACTCTAGAGGTCTCACAGTACCAGATTCACATCTGCAGAGAGAAGTCACATAAACATGTTTCGTACCGGGATTTTTAGCACCAGGTGGTACCGCCTTTATTTTTTCTTCGATAAACTCCAATGCAGCAGCCCAAATACGAAACCTGTTTTGTTCCTCATTTCTCCTCGTGCGTTGCGGTTCAGAAGCTACTGATGGTACCACCCTTCACCTTTGGAACCACCTTTCGTCTGGAAGTGATTAAACAAAACATGCATTTCGCAACCAAATGGTAACGTGATCGGCAAATTTCGCGCGATTAGCTTGTCGAACATTATTGGGCCGATAATGAGTGACGGACCCCACGCGAATCTCTGCTGGTGACCCCATGATGTAACATGTCGTAAAAATACCAACATGGAGCAATCAAAAAAATATCGTCTATTCTGGAGAAAATAGTCGGTGTTATCAGCCAGGGACGGACTCGGTTCTCAGCACCAAATTCAGTCCCCAAGTACCCTTTTAACACCGCAATCCAAATTTCTGATAATCTCTCAAAAACTTTATTCGTCTAGGACTAAAAGTGATGGTACCAAAGAAGCAAATGATAAAGTTTTAACAGAAACCGGCAAAACGGATGCAGGAAAGCCGGTCCTGATATTTCCGGTTGTTTTCCTCAAAGCTGATGCAAGGTCCTTCGGTGGTTGTTAAGAGGCGATAACTCATTGAAACAACAGAGATAGAGACTATTGAAAATATTTTGCGAGAAAACTGGCGCTCTGACGCAATTTCGGTGTTTTGTCGAAGGTCTTGTAGCTATGGGCCCCAAAAAAGAACACTTATGTAACCCTAGTTGAATGGTAGAAATAAGGAAAAATGTTGGGTTACGTGGGAACACTCCGAGGGTGGCAGGGGCGCTAAAGGGAGGAGGTAACGCAAAACTGGTTCTTGTTGACGTAGCTCAGGATTTAGTGACAATGTCATAGATCTTTTGTATGTTTGTTTCCAGACATTAAAATGTTATTAAAGTGGACTAGAAACTACTTTGGGTAGCTTTATCAGTAGCCAAACCAAAATTATGCAACTTGGATGGGACAATGTCAATTTAATATTTAATTGTTTTTGGCTCTCCGTTGACAAATCTTCTTTATCTTCAAGTGATAAACAGCTGGAATGTTCAAATACATATATGACGTTCTTCAAATTAGTGAGGATCCATCTTCTACATTTCCTAAACCTATCAGTTAGTCATCAGAACAAGTAGCAGAATACAAGAACTGTGAGAACCAGAGTGAATATGGAAATTGCTACTTATTTCTAAACTTCTGATGGAATCGCTTTAATGTTAGAGAAATCTAAGAATAAAGAAAAGATAGGCAGTGAAACCGTTCAATTCAAAAGCAGTTTTCTTCAATGAAGATTTAAATAGTGTAGAGAATACAACAAATAAGAACGGATTATCTAAAAAAGGAAAAAAATTTCTACAAAAATCTATGAAAATTATTTTTTAGCAACGGAGATATGAAAACAAAAAAAAAAGAGAAAAAATTGAGGATAAAAGATGATGAAATTGATGTTTGAAGAATTCTAAATGCTGGTGAAAGAAACTTTCAATGTCGGATCTAGTCTGCTGAGGAGAGGGGGGGGGGGGGGGAGGGCGGGAGAAGAAAATAGCGCAACAATTTTTTGAGGGGCTACGCCTAATTTTTGTTACATTTTGCGCAAAACTCCCTCATTTTATACATACATTTTCTCATAAAAAGAGTAAGAAGGGAGATATTCCGATCAAAAACAGCAAACAAAAATTTTCCGAATTTTTTTCGAAAATGCCTAAAGGGGGGGGGGGGGGTATTACGACGGGTCTGTGTAACGTCGGAGTGAATCCAACTGTTTTTCTTCTTCTTCTTGATGTCCTCTTTCACCTCCCACCATCGGAAGTTTCGTAGGTGCAATATTTTCGGAGATAGACCCTTTCGGAGGTCGATTTTGAAGCACTTTTAGAATCACGTTTTCTGACCATTTTAAAAGAAACCTCGGAGTGAATCCAACTGTTTTTCTTCTTCTTGATGTCCTCTTTCACCTCCCACCATCGGAAGTTTCGTAGGTGCAATATTTTCGGAGATAGACCCTTTCGGAGGTCGATTTTGAAGCACTTTTAGAATCACGTTTTCTGACCATTTTTAAAGAAACCTCGGAGTGAATCCAACTGTTTTTCTTCTTCTTGATGTCCTCTTTCACCTCCCACCATCGGAAGTTTCGTAGGTGCAATATTTTCGGAGATAGACCCTTTCGGAGGTCGATTTTGAAGCACTTTTAGAATCACGTTTTCTGACCATTTTTAAAGAAACCTCGGAGTGAATCCACCTGTTTTTCTTCTTCTTGATGTCCTCTTTCACCTCCCACCATCGGAAGTTTCGTAGGTGCAATATTTTCGGAGGTAGACCCTTTCGGAGGTCGATTTTGAAGCACTTTTAGAATCGCGTTTTGTGACTATTTTTAAAAAATCCTCTTTAGAGGTTGATTTCATTCGAATTGAGTTTGTTAAATTCTTAGGGAATTGCAACAGTGCCTATCGAATATAGTAAAAAAAAATTTCCAAAATTTTTTCGAAAATGTCCGAAGGAGATAGACCCCTTCGGAGGTTGATGTTGAAGCACTTTTAGAATCACGTTTTCTGACCATTTTTAAAGAAACCTCGGAGTGAATCCAACTTATTTTCTTCTTCTTGATGTCCTCTTTCACCTCCCGCCATCGGAAGTTTCGTAGGTGCAATATTTTAGGAGATAGACCCTTTCGGAGGTCGATTTTGAAGCACTTTTAGAATCACATTTTCTGACCATTTTTAAAGAAACCTCGGAGTGAATCCAACTGTTTTTCTTTTTCTTGATGTCCTCTTTCACCTCCCGCCATCGAAAGTTTCGTAGGTGCAATATTTTCGGAGATAGACCCTTTCGGAGGTCGATTTTGAAGCACCCTTAGAAACACGTTTTCTGACCATTTTAAAAGAAACCTCGGAGTGAATCCAACTGTTTTTCTTCTTCTTGATGTCCTCTTTTACCTCCCACCATCGGAAGTTCCGTAGGTGCAATATTTTCGGAGATAGACACCTTCGGAGCTCGATTTTGAAGCACTTTTAGAATCGCGTTTTGTGACTATTTTTAAAAAATCCTCTTTAGAGGTTGATTTCATTCGAATTGAGTTTGTTACATTCTTAGGGAATTGCAACAGTGCCTATCGAATATAGTAAAAAAAAATTTCCAAAATTTTTTCGAAAATGTCCGAAGGAGATAGACCCCTTCGGAGGTTGATGTTGAAGCACTTTTAGAATCACGTTTTCTGACCATTTTTAAAGAAACCTCGGAGTGTATCCAACTTATTTTCTTCTTCTTGATGTCCTCTTTCACCTCCCGCCATCGGAAGTTTCGTAGGTGCAATATTTTAGGAGATAGACCCTTTCGGAGGTCGATTTTGAAGCACTTTTAGAATCACATTTTCTGACCATTTTTAAAGAAACCTCGGAGTGAATCCAACCGTTTTTCTTCTTCTTGATGTCCTCTTTCACCTCCCGCCATCGAAAGTTTCGTAGGTGCAATATTTTCGGAGATAGACCCTTTCGGAGGTCGATTTTGAAGCACTTTTAGAATCACATTTTCTGACCATTTTTAAAGAAACCTCGGAGTGAATCCAACTGTTTTTCTTCTTCTTGATGTCCTCTTTCACCTCCCGCCATCGAAAGTTTCGTAGGTGCAATATTTTCGGAGATAGACACCTTCGGAGCTCGATTTTGAAGCACTTTTAGAATCGCGTTTTGTGACTATTTTTAAAAAATCCTCTTTAGAGGTTGATTTCATTCGAATTGAGTTTGTTACATTCTTAGGGAATTGCAAGAGTGCCTATCAAAAGTAATAAAAAAAAATTTCCAAAATTTTTTCGAAAATGTCCGAAGGAGGTTGATTTTGAAGCACTTTTAGAATCACGTTTTCTGACCATTTTTAAAGAAACCTCGGAGTGAATCCAACTGTTTTTCTTCTTCTTGATGTCCTCTTTCACCTCCCACTATCGGAAGTTTCTTCTTCTTGATGTCCTCTTTCACCTCCCACCATCGGAAGTTTTGTAGGTGCAATATTTTCGGAGATAGACCCCTTTCGGAGGTCGATTTTGAAGCACTTTTAGAATCACGTTTTCTGACCATTTTTAAAGAAACCTCGGAGTGAATCAAACTGCTTTTCTTCTTTTTGATGTCCTCTTTTACCTCCCGCCATCGGAAGTTTCGTAGGTGCAATATTTTCGGAGATAGACCCCTTCGGAGGTTGATTTTGAAGCACTTTTAGAATCAGGTTTTCTGACCATTTTAAAAGAAACCTCGGAGTGAATCCAATTGTTTTTCTTCTTCTTGATGTCCTCTTGCACCTCCCACCATAGGAAGTTCCGTAGGTGCAATATTTTCGGAGATAGACCCCTTCGGAAGTTGATTTTGAAGCACTTTTAGAATCACGTTTTCTGACCATTTGTAAAGAAACCTCCGAGTGAATCCAACTGTTTTTCTTCTTCTTGATGTCCTCTTTCACGTCCCACCATTGGAAGTTCCGTAGGTGCAATATTTTCGGAGATAGACCCCTTCGGAAGTTGATTTTGAAGCACTTTTAGAATCACGTTTTCTGACCATTTTTAAAGAAACCTCGGAGTGAATCCAACTGTTTTTCTTCTTCTTGATGTCCTCTTTCACCTCCCACCATCGGAGGTTTCGTAGGTGCAATATTTTCGGAGATAGACTCTTTCGGAGGTCGATTTTGAAGCACTTTTAGAATCACATTTTCTGACCATTTTTAAAGAAACCTCGGAGTGAATCCAACTGTTTTTCTTCTTCTTGATGCCCTCTTTCACCTCCCACCATCGGAGGTTTTGTAGGTGCAATATTTTCGGAGATAAACCCTTTCGGAGGTCAATTTTGAAGCACTTTTAGAATCACGTTTTCTGACCATTTTTAAAGAAACCTCGGAGTGAATCCAACTGTTTTTCTTCTTCGTGATGTCCTCTTTCACCTCCCACCATTGGAAGTTCCGTAGGTGCAATATTTTCGGAGATAGACCCCTTCGGAAGTTGATTTTGAAGCACTTTTAGAATCACGTTTTCTGACCATTTTTAAAGAAACCTCGGAGTGAATCCAACTGTTTTTCTTCTTCTTGATGTCCTCTTGCACCTCCCACCATAGGAAGTTCCGTAGGTGCAATATTTTCGGAGATAGACCCCTTCGGAAGTTGATTTTGAAGCACTTTTAGAATCACGTTTTCTGACCATTTTTAAAGAAACCTCGGAGTGAATCCAACTGTTTTTCTTCTTCTTGATGTCCTCTTGCACCTCCCACCATAGGAAGTTCCGTAGGTGCAATATTTTCGGAGATAGACCCCTTCGGAAGTTGATTTTGAAGCACTTTTAGAATCACGTTTTCTGACCATTTTTAAAGAAACCTCGGAGTGAATCCAACTGTTTTTCTTCTTCTTGATGTCCTGTTGCACCTCCCACCATAGGAAGTTCCGTAGGTGCAATATTTTCGGAGATAGACCCCTTCGGAAGTTGATTTTGAAGCACTTTTAGAATCACGTTTTCTGACCATTTGTAAAGAAACCTCCGAGTGAATCCAACTGTTTTTCTTCTTCTTGATGTCCTCTTTCACCCCCCACCATCGGAGGTCGATTTTGAAGCACTTTTAGAATCACGTTTTGTGACTATTTTTAAAAAATCCTCTTTAGAGGTTGATTTGATTCGAATTGAGTTTGTTACGTTCTTAGGGAATTGCAAGCGTGCCTATCGAAAATAGTAAAAAAATGTTTCCAAAATTTTTTCGAAAATGTCCGAAGGAGGTAGTCCCCTTCGGAGGTTGATTTTGAAGCACTTTTAGAATCACGTTTTCTGACCATTTTTAAAGAAACCTCGGAGTGAACCCAATTGTTTTTCTTCTTGATGTCCTCTTTCACCTCCCACCATCGGAAGTTTCGTAGGTGCAATATTTTTGGAGATAGGCCCTTTGGAGGTCGATTTTGAAGCATTTTAAGTAATAAAGGAATATTGTGAAGTTATTTTTTTATGAAGCACAGTTGGGACTCTGACGTGTTTGAACGAATAGATTTGCTTCTTATTTTTGTCTCAGCTGGATATATATTAAGAATTTCTCTAAAAAAAATCTTAAAAAGAATAATAAGAAATTAAAAGGATTATAAGGAATATAAAATTAAGAACTGGAGGTCATTGAGAGGAGGTTACTTAGAAGAATAAGCTTAAATTCATGCAATTGCTTATATGCTAGTAAAGGAAATATCGTGTACTAATCGTCCGTTTAAAATTCTCACATAACAAATTCTTTTAATCTCTTTTTACAAAATTTGAAGAAGTAGAATAAACAGGGAAAGAGAGAGCAGCAACAAATTGCAGCAAACTATAAAAACATGCAAAAAATAAAAGAAAAACATTAAGAGTAGAAAAGGAACATTGATGAGGTTATTTGGCTACGGAACAAACATTGTTGTGTTACTGAAGAAATTGAAGAAATAGATTATTTGTTTAGATTTTTATTTGTTACATTTTCAGTTTAATTTATTAAAAGGGAGACGTTAGTTGAAAAAAAAATAAAAAATAATTATTAGAATGCAATAGAAAGAAGAAATGGAAGAAATTAAGAGAAAAGTACCTAGAAATATTATGTTGTTTTCATGCAATTGTTAATATGCTAGGGAAAATATAGTACTCTATTCTTCATTGTTAATGTCTCCCATAACCAATTATTTCTTTCGTTATAAAATTTGAAGTACTAGAAGAAACAGAGAGAGGGAGAGAGAGAGAGAGAAAATGTATGTTTCATGATAATAACTTTTTTATATCTCATTAAAAAAATATCTAAAAAATAAAAGGAAGAAATTAAGAGTAAGAAAGGAATATTGATGATGTTTTATCGTCATGGAACACAATTGAAACACTGACGAATGTGAAAAAATAGATTTGTTTATTGCTTTTGTGTTACTTGCTTAGACCTTTTCTTGTTCTGCAGTAGAATGAAACAATCTGCAGTAGAATGGAAAAATGGAGGTCATTGAAAAGAAGAACTAGAGGCTTGAATTCGTCCAATCATGTTAAATTCTTACATAAGAAAATCTTATCATAAAATTTGAAAAACTAGAAGAAACAGTAAAGAAGCAACAAGGAACAAGAAACTATAAAAATATTAAAAAAAAATAAAGGGAAGAACTTGAAAATGGAAAAGGAACATTAATAAGGTTATATGTTCTCGTAACAAACAGAGTCATGACATTGAAGAAATTGATGATTGTTTGTTTAGACTTTTCCTCGCTACGATGTCAGTTGTATCTCTCTATTTTTTTGCGTTTTACATAATATTTCTAAAGACAATTAGAAGAAGTGAATCTAAAAGAAAACTGTTATAAGTAAAAATTTGTTTGAGTTTGAGGTGTAAAACGAAGAAATTATGGAGAAAGAAATTTTTTGTGTGTGACTTTCGAAAGGTGTTTCATGAGAGTTTATGTAAGAAATGAAGAAAGTGAATTACCAAAGACCTAGCAATGGCCTCAAGACCATCATATTTTCAAGCAGAATATTGAAGCATATCTTTTAGACACTCTTAGCAAATTTTAATCCAAAAACAAAGCCGCAATCTCCTTTGCCAATTAACATTTTTTTCTTGAGACGCATCCGGGTTATCCGCTTCTGGACATACACACACACGAGTGTCATCACGTTTTTGCCCTGGATCGCGTGACTCGAATCCGGCCTGATAGGTGGCCTTTTATACAACAACAATATCTTAATTAACCGATTACAAAGGTCTAGTTCTAAAACCAACAAACAAACGTCCGATTGCAGAGGGTTATCTAACAGCATACGATGGTATTTTTTAGTTTTTCGCCCCAAAATGTAAAATTCAGTAAGAATTGTTGCAAACATTGTATTTATGAATTAACAATAAATATGTTTACGGTATTATTAGATAAAAAGTATCTTTGCGCAGATCATGGTTTCTTTCAAAAGAGATTTGCGCCCCGTTTGGTGCTGCAAGCAATTTTACTTTAACATGCATTTTCGTCCATCCTTGACCCTTTTATCGCCTTTTTTCCTGTTTTCGATTATTTTCGTATATGAATTAACTATAAATCTGTTAAATGCTTGTATTATCTTTAGAAAATTCAACATTAGAAGAGGTCATAGCTGTTATCATACACAGGGCAACAAGCCATTAATCAACAAAATTAGTTCTTTTACAAGATTATTATTAAACCATATTCACGAAAAAGTGATTCTTTTTTTTTTTTTTGAATTAGGTAATTCACAATTCACCTCTACGAAGGAGAAGAAAAACTCGCCCACCTAACGAGGCATTGCGAAATGTGCCAATCTTCGATGAAGCAATTTCAAGAACTAAATTAAGCGGATAAGTTGCCAATTTTTTGTTTCCTACTTTCCGTCCTAGCGTCACTAAACACCGAAGAATCATCAGTGTTGTCGTCGCATAATACCATCGTACCATCGTGATGCAATAGCTTAAGGAGTACACGACCCAATTCGCTATGGTTTCTAGGCTCACGACGTCTTCGACCGTTTACCTAGCCCCACAGACCCCGTCGGACCTCTCTCTCCTGCCATAAGCACCTGGTGCTGTAGACGAAGAGGTAGCATTCTTGGTGGTGGCAAAAACCATTGCAAAATCCAATGCGTCGTGGGACTCGATCGTCCTACTAAACGAAAGTGAAATCGAGGTCGCCTTTGCACTTTCACTTGTTCGCGTCTAGCCCAGCGAAACGACCAATGGGAATTAGCGATTCTGACAGTGGCGGAGATACGAATCGCACATAGTGGTCGTTAATTAACACGTTTTGTGTTAACAATTAGTATCTACTGCTATAGAACTCAAGACTGTAGGTACAGAAAGCGCAGGTTTTTGGAAAAAATAAGTACGAATCTGGATCAAATTGCCCATTTCCTGCTAGTGTTATTGCTCGCTAGAGACCTTTAATTAATAGACACCAATATAGCGATATAACTTGTTGTCAAAATATATGGTCTTTATCATTGTCTTGGTACCGGGCCACAAGCGAGGAAACCTTCTCAGAGATCTTATTGTAGAAAGAGATGGACAGAAAAAAATTAACATTTTGGCAACAAAGGCTGTTCTGCGCGGTATGGCCATGTTTGTGTCTAGTGGTGTGAGGTCTCTGTTGCACAAATATTTCAAGAGTGAGCATAAAATGCTGCTTTGGGGTTACACCAAACAAAAAGTTACAAAGTTGTGCACTTTTGCTCTATTATGGCGTAATAATTAAGTTTGATGTATATCGTATGCTGGAGGGAGATAATTCTGGATCAGCACATACTTAATTGTCCGAACGCCAGTGGGGATTATAAGGATCTCATTCCTCAAACTTTTTGGTTGTATATATTTGATATTACCTGAATTAACCTGAACTAACCTGAGCAGTGGCGTACTAAAGTAAAAAATGTGATTTTTTCGATACCCAAATTTGTCGCGTCTTTACTGTAATTTCGGAGCTATGTGGGGTATAGGACTCACCATGGGTGGATTCCCTCATATTTGTAAATGATAAATTTTAAGGTTTAATTCCGATACGTTAAATAGAAAAATCTAGAAAAATTTGCAAAATTGGGACGGTTTTTTTTTTAATTTTTGTAATGGTCAATTTCTTGGCCTTCTAGACCGTTATGGTTGCCCGTTATGGGTGGTACCAGAAAAAAGAGCATATCCTTGGGCACTTTTAATTGTATTCCCCCAAGGATGTCACTTTAATACAGGGCGAGTAAAAAAATTTCCAAATACCATCAAGAAAAAGTATCCAAAATAGTAGTTTTTTGCGATTTTTACGAAAACTATAGCGGAGCCCCGTTTCGGTTGTAAACATATAATTAGGAAAAGTGGAGAGAAAAAAAATCAGTTGTTAGTTTTGGTCTAGCTCTTATACCGGGTGAGCTACAAAAGCTTTTCTGTGTCACAATTTTTGCCAATTTGAGGGTACCTTTCTCACATTTTACCCTGTAGATTCCACATTTTTGTAACAAAAAATCTAAAATAATTCATAGAGGTAGTACACATATGGGCCCTGGACCTGGCCAAAAACCAAGAGCCTAGCTTTGAATTTGAAATTTTGACGAATTTTTAAACTTTAAATTTCAAACTGCCACTTTGAGGTCTATTTGTGAATACTCCGCGCATCCAATCGAATGGCTTTCTATCCCAGGGGATACCTTGGAATGTTTTCTTTTCGGCACCAAGAAACCACTTTTTCGCTGGGACGTCGCGAAATGGTCTAAATTGAATTTCGAAACTAAAGGTGCAGATTTTTAAAATTCCGGCAAAATTTCCGTTAGTTCCCGTAATTGACGCATCCGTCTTCGGGTAAGCTGAGCGCTGCGATCGCATTTTTCGACTCCGGGAATTTTTCATTTGACAGATCGAACTTTAAACACTTAGACCAAGGAAAATAGGCGGAAAATCGTGGAAAACAGTATGGCAGGTGAAAATTTAAACATTTCGAGGAAGATTATTGGCAAAATGCCCGGTCCTGGAGAAGGTTTTCCCAAAGACTGGTTGATTTGAAAATTTGGTGTGGGAATTCAAGATGGATGATGACGTCGATGCCCGACCACGCGGTTTATAGTTTGTTCGCATACTGGACGTTTTAACAATCCAATATAATACATTTTAACAATCCACACCTTCCCATAAGAAATACATTGTGCAATACTTTTTAAATGGGACAATATTGATTTCGTCATAAATAAAAGATGGAGGCGAAAAAAGATGGCCGTCGTAGATAGGGTGATTTAAGAATAGTGATATCTTTGAAACGAATAAAATTAGAGAGCTGAAATTTGGTACCATGGTTCCAACTCATATTTTTTGCCACTTTTGGTGTACTTTTCTCACATTTTACCCTGTAGATTCCACATTTTTCTAAAAAAAAATCTAAAATAATTCAGAGAGGTAGTACACATAAGGCCCCCCCAAGATCCGAGCTTTGAATTTGAAATTTTGACCAATTTTTAAACTGTAAATTTTAAATTCCTACTTTGCGGTCTATTTGTGAATACTCCGCGCATCCAATCGAATGGCTTTCTATCCCAGGGGATACCTTGGAATGTTTTCTTTTCGGCACCAAGAAACCACTTTTTTGCTGGGACGTCGCGAAATGGTCTGAATTGAATTTCGAAACTAAAGGTGCAGATTTTTAAAATTTCCGTTAGTTTCCGTAATTGACGCATCCGTCTTCGGGTAGACTGTGCGCTGCGATCGCATTTTTTGACTCTGGAAATTTCTTTTATGACAGATCAAACTTTAAACACTTAGACCAAGGAAAATAGGAGGAAAAGCGCGGAAAAAAGTATGGCAGGTGAAAATTTGAACATTTCTAGGAAGATTATTGGCAAAATTCCCGGTCCTCGAGAACGTTTTCCCAAAGACTGGTCGATTTGAAAATTTCGTGTCGGGATTCAAGATGCCTGACGACGTCGAGGCCCGACCACGCGGCTTATAGTTTGTTCGCATACTGGACGTTTTAACAATCCGATACAATACATTTTAACAATCCACACCTTGACATAAGAAATACATTGTGCAACGCTTTTTAAATGGGACAATATTGATTTCGTCATAAATAAAAGATGGAGGCGAAAAAAAAAGGCAGCCGTAATCAAGGTGATTTAAGAATGGTGATATCTTTGAAACGAATAAAGTTAGAGACCTGAAATTTGGTACCATAGTTCCAATTCACATTTTTTGCCACTTCGGGTGTACTTTTCTCACATTTTACCCTGTAGATTCCACATTTTTCTAACAAAAAAACTAAAATAATTCAGAGAGGTAGTACACATATGGGCCCCGAATCTAGCTAAAAACCAAGTTCCTAGCTTTAAATTTGAAATTGTGACGAATTTTTAAACTTTAAATTTCAATCAGCCACTTTGAGGTCTAATTGTGCCGAGACCGTGCATCCAATCAAATGGCTTTCTATCCCAGGGGATACCTTGGAATGTTTTCTTTTCGGCACCAAGAAACCACTTTTTTGCTGGGACGTCGCGAAATGGTCTAAATCGAATTTCGAAACTAAAGGTGCAGATTTTTAAAATTCCGGCAAAATTTCCGTTAGTTCACGTAGTTGACGCATCCGTCTTCGGGTAAGCTGAGCGCTGCGATCGCATTTTTCGACTCCGGGAATTTCTCATTTGACAGATCGAACTTTAAACACTTAGACCAAGGAAAATAGGCGGAAAATCGTGGAAAACAGTATGGCAGGTGAAAATTTAAACATTTCGAGGAAGATTATTGGCAAAATGCCCGGTCCTGGAGAAGGTTTTCCCAAAGACTGGTTGATTTGAAAATTTGGTGTGGGAATTCAAAATGGGTGATGACGTCGATGTCCGACCACGCGGTTTATAGTTTGTTCGCATACTGGACGTTTTAACAATCCAATATAATACATTTTAACAATCCACACCTTCCCATAAGAAATACATTGTGCAATGCTTTTTAAATGGGACAATATTGATTTCGTCATAAATAAAAGATGTCGGCGAAAAAAAATGGCCGTAGTAGACAGGATGATCTAAGAATGGTGATATCTTTGAAACGAATAAAGTTAGAGAGCTGAAATTTGGTACCATGGCTCCAACTCATATTTTTTGCCACTTCGGGTGTACTTTTCTCGCATTTTACCCTGTAGATTCCACATTTTTCTAACAAAAAATCTAAAATAATTCAGAGAGGTAGTACACATATGGGCCCTGGACCCGGCCAAAATCCAAGATCCGAGCTTTGAATTTCAAATTTTGACCAATTTTTAAACTTTAAATTTCAAATTGCTACTTTGAGGTCTATTTGTGAATAGTCGGTACATCCAATCGAATGGCTTTCTATCCCAGGGGATACCTTGGAATGTTTTCTTTTCGGCACCAAGAAACCACTTTTTCGCTAGGACGTCGCGAAATGGTCTAAATCGAATTTCGAAACTAAAGGTGCAGATTTTTAAAATTCCGGCAAAATTTCCGTTAGTTCCCGTAATTGACGCATCCGTCTTCGGGTAAGCTGAGCGCTGCGATCGCATTTTTCGACTCCGGGAATTTTTCATTTGACAGATCGAACTTTAAACACTTAGACCAAGGAAAATAGGCGGAAAATCGTGGAAAACAGTATGGCAGGTGAAAATTTAAACATTTTGAGGAAGATTATTGGCAAAATGCCCGGTCCTGAAGAAGGTTTTCCCAAAGACTGGTTGATTTGAAAATTTGGTGTGGGAATTCAAGATGGGTGATGACGTCGATGCCCGACCACGCGGTTTATAGTTTGTTCGCATACTGGACGTTTTAACAATCCAATATAATACATTTTAACAATCCACACCTTCCCATAAGAAATACATTGTGCAATGCTTTTTAAATGGGACAATATTGATTTCGTCATAAATAAAAGATGGAGGCGAAAAAAAATGGCCGTCGTAGATAGGGTGATTTAAGAATAGTGATATCTTTGAAACGAATAAAGTTAGAGAGCTGAAATTTGGTACCATGGTTCCAACTCATATTTTTTGCCACTTTGGGTGTACTTTTCTCACATTTTACCCTGTAGATTCCACATTTTTCTAACAAAAAATCTAAAATAATTCAGAGAGGTAGTACACATATGGGCCCTGAACCTGGCCAAAAACCAAGAGCCTAGCTTTGAATTTGAAATTTTGACGAATTTTTAAACTTTAAATTTCAAACTGCCAATTTGAAGTCTATTTGTGAATACTACGCGCATCCAATCGAATGGCTTTCTATCCCAGGGGATACCTTGGAATGTTTTCTTTTCGGCACCAATAAACCACTTTTTCGCTGGGTCGTCGCGAAATGGTCTAAATTGAATTTCGAAACTAAAGGTGCAGATTTTTAAAATTCCGGCAAAATTTCCGTTAGTTCCCGTAATTGACGCATCCGTCTTCGGGTAAACTGAGCGCTGCGATCGCATTTTTCGACTTCGGGAATTTCTCATTTGACAGATCGAACTTTAAACACTTAGACCATGGAAAATAGGCGGAAAATCGTGGAAAACAGTATGGCAGGTGAAAATTTAAACATTTCGAGGAAGATTATTGGCAAAATGCCCGGTCCTGGAGAAGGTTTTCCCAAAGACTGGTTGATTTGAAAATTTGGTGTGGGAATTCAAGATGGGTGATGACGTCGATGCCCGACCACGCGGTTTATAGTTTGTTCACATACTGGTCGTTTTAACAATCCAATATAATACATTTTAACAATCCACACCTTCCCATAAGAAATACATTGTGCAATGCTTTTTAAATGGGACAATATTGATTTCGTCATAAATAAAAGATGGAGGCGAAAAAAGATGGCCGTCGTAGATAGGGTGATTTAATAATAGTGATATCTTTGAAACGAATAAAGTTAGAGAGCTGAAATTTCGTACCATGGTTCCAATTCATATTTTTTGCCACTTTGGGTGTACTTTTCTCACATTTTACTCTGTAGATTCCACATTTTTCTAACAAAAAATCTAAAATAATTCAGAGAGGTAGTACACATATGGGCCCTGGACCTGGCCAAAATCCAAGATCCGAGCTTTGAATTTCAAATTCTGACCAATTTTTAAACTTTAAATTTCAAATTGCTACTTTGAGGTCTATTTGTGAATAGTCGGTACATCCAATCGAATGGCTTTCTATCCCAGGGGATACCTTGGAATGTTTTCTTTTCGGCACCAAGAAACCACTTTTTTGCTGGGACGTCGCGAAATGGTCTAAATTGAATTTCGAAACTAAAGGTGCAGATTTTTAAAATTTCCGTTAGTTTCCGTAATTGACGCATCCGTCTTCGGGTAGACTGTGCGCTGCGATCGCATTTTTTGACTCTGGAAATTTCTTTTATGACAGATCAAACTTTAAACACTTAGACCAAGGAAAATAGGCGGAAAAGCCCGGAAAAAAGTATGGCAGGTGAAAATTTGAACATTTTTAGGAAGATTATTGGCCAAATTCCCGGTCCTCGAGAACGTTTTCCCAAAGACTGGTCGATTTGAAAATTTCGTGTCGGGATTCAAGATGGCTGACGACGTCGAGGCCCGACCACACGGCTTATAGTTTGTTCGCATACTGGACATTTTGACAATCCGATACAATACATTTTAACAATCCACACCTTCCCATAAGAAATACATTGTTCAATGCTTTTTAAAAGGGACAATATTGATTTCGTCATTTATAAAAGATGAAGGTGAAAAAAAAATGGCCGGCGTAATCAAGGTGATTTAAGAATGGTGATATCTTGGAAACGAATAAAGTTAGAGACCTAAAATTTGGTACCATGGTTCCAATTCACATTTTTTGCCACTTCGGGTGTACTTTTCTCACATTTTACCCTGCAGATTCCACATTTTTCTAACAAAAAAACTAAAATAATTCAGAGAGGTAGTACACATATGGGCCCCGAATCTAGCTAAAAGCCAAGGTCCTAGCTTTAAATTTGAAATTTTGACGAATTTTTAAATTTTAAATTTCAATCAGCCACTTTGAGGTCTATTTGTGCCGAGACCGTGCATCCAATCAAATGGCTTTCTATCCCAGGGGATACCTTGGAATGTTTTCTTTTCGGCACTATGTAATACCTTTTTCGCTGGGACGTCGCGAAATGGTCTGAATTGAATTTCCAGAGAAAAGATGCAGATTTTTTAAATTTTGGCCAAATTTCCGTTAGTTCCCGGAATTGACGCAACCGTCTTCGGGTATACTGTGCACTGCGATCGCATTTTCTACTCCGGTTGACAGATTAAACTTTAAACACTTAGAACAAGGAAAATAGGCGGAAAATCGTGGAAAACCGTATGGCAGGTGAAAATTTGAACATTTCTAGGAAGATTGTTGGCAAATTGCCCGGTCCTGGAGAACGTTTTCCCAAAAACTGGTCGATTTGAAAATTTCGTGTCGGGATTCATGATGGCTGATGACGTCGAGACCCGACCACGCGGTTTATAGTTTGTTCGCATACTGGACGTTTTAGCAATCCGATACAATGCATTTTAACAATCCACACCTTCCCATAAGAAATAATACATTGTGCAATGCTTTTTAAATGGGGACAATTCGTCATAAATAAAAGATGGAGGCGAAAAAAAAATGGCCGCCGTAGACAGGATGATCTAAGAATGGTGATATCTTTGAAATGAATAAAGTTAGAGAGCTGAAACTTGGTACCATGGTTCCTAAGGGAGTGGACTACAAGCTGCAATGGGTCAAAACCTTCTTTATGGTACCAAACCTATGGGGGTATGGATCAACTGATGGTGATATCGACTTGAAAATCAAATGGTAGGTTTCCCTTATGTAAAATTCGCTAAAAATGACATTTTTAAAAATCCAAGATGGCCGCTTAAAAAAAAAATTAGGTTTTATGCCGATATCTCTGGAACGTTTTGAGCCAGAAAGCTGAAATTTGGTTGGAAAAAAACTACTTTATAGGACTGAACTAAGGACCTCTGTCTGACTCCTTAATACCTTTTGGTTATTACCTGGTGGATGTATATTTCAGTTTGATCTCTACAATACCCGAGTTTCTAAATAATGGTCAAACTAGCATAACGACCATAACTCACCGTATGCGCACTAGCAGACAATGGTGTCCTCTGGATGGGTGTTCTCTTTTGCACCCTGTTATCTCACAATACTCGACGTTGCAATTCACCCAAAGTATGTACCACCCAAAATGAGATTGAGGTGAAACCTAAAAACACGATGTTGCAATAAAATGATAAAAAATTTTTACAACTGTAACTTACCTTGCAAATTTACTTTACACCACATCGCTCTGACAATGGAATATATACTCCGGGGTAGTTTTCTTGAATTTGGTGTTCCAAACTAGAACTACTCCATCTGGATCCTTTGGTGACTCTTCATTATTATTATACGCAGCTAAAAGCAGCTCTGGAAACTGCGGTGACCAATCTAGTGAAGTTCTGCCTTGTACTGTGTAGCTGAAGCTCTCTTCGCGTTGTTCGAACATCATAATAAAAAATGAGAACGTCTCGCATGTCTGTTGAGTCTGACACACGGGAGGTGGCTTGTGCTGTATTGTCCTGAAGATGGCACTAATTTAGTGCCGAAACGTCGACGTTATACAACGTTTTTACACCCTGTAGTTTCATTGATCCACACCAAGCAATCATCAGTCAAAAAAAAAAAACGAGCGAGGTTATTGTTCGGAGTTTGCTGTTGAAGGAAATGCTCTGATGCCACTTTTTGTCTCGCACAAGGCCCTTTCCATTACCCGGCCGGCCCGGTCCACGAAGTGCTGAAACTCCTCCGAGAGGATGATCATCTGTTTTTCTTCTTCGCTCAGTTCCCTCACTGCAAGTTTCCTTAGTAGTTACTCTCTTTAGTCTCCTCTTTTTTGGCGTCCTGTTCCACTTGAGTAACGGCAGGCTGAACCTCTTTTGGCGCCAAAATGTCTCATTCGCACTTTAAAAGGTCAACTATCGAGAACGATTCATGGACAGGAGCCAAAAAGCACCTCTTTTTTCTTAATAAATAAAATAAATTTTATTAACTGTAATTTATCCACCAAGCGAGGGAGGGGGGGATACAAAAATGCAGGTGTATTGACTATATTTCAGGAGTAGTTTCAGTTATCAGATAAGAAAAGTTAAGTCTTAGCGAGTATTATCAATTAGGTCTAGAGAACCTAAGCGGGAAGACAGGACCCGAACCTTGCTGCGGTATAAGGTTCTGCGGTTACTAAAGGTTCTATTTTGAAAAGTTTTTGACACTTTTTTGCTATAACTTAGTGATTTTTACTAGGGGGTGTTGAAACCAATATATCCGACGTTTCGACTTTTTGGTTACCATACGCCATCATCAGGGTATTCTTTTTTATTACAAATATTGTTTATAAATGTGCCACGTCCAAACAATCAGTTTTTCGTATATGACTGGGAAAATAGCTTTTATGAACCCTTTCGACCGGTACTAACTGTTCAATTTTATCACTTTTAGCTTTTGAGATTTTTTTCATTAAATTTCTAATTGATAAGAATATGTGACATATATGACAATAGAACTCAACAATAGTATCTCAGTTGGTCGTCTCAAATGCTACTAAAAGAGTTTATTACTCTTTTGCTTAGTTTTATACCAGTCTCATAGGAAGTACAAAACGGTTAAAATTGTATAAAAATTACGTAATGTTTAATTTTGATAGACCATTACGCCAACTAAATTCAAAACCTGAAATGACAAATTGAGCCGGTATTTTGTGGACGTGAGTGCTCTATTTATTGGTGTCAATAGTATTGTTATACCGTGCTTAGTTTTCGAATTATATAGATATAAGTATGATAATGTCCATAAAAAGTGGAAAAATTACGTTTTAGGCGTCATTTTGAAATGGAAGGAAATTATTGAAAATTTTAATTTTGCAAATTTTTTACATATTTTTGTCTCCTCTTCCATATGAGACTATTTTTGATAAAATCTATGGCAATGAATTTCGGACAATAATTTTGACGACCTACCTCATTTGAAATTTTGAAATTTTTGAAATTTTTACATTTTGCTGTTTATTTCGAAAACGATAATCGGTCAAAATAAAAAAAATAAACGGTCATTGAAAACTATCAGAAAAAAAAAAAAAAAAAACAAATGCGTCTTTCAGTATTATTAGATGGTTTTTTGATGTAATTTTATGTTTTTCGCTTACACCAGTAGAAATTTACGTAAAACAACTTAAAACGTCCTAAACTAAGTCTTTGAGTATTATTAGTGGTTTTCTTCTTTCTATCACCTTTTTTCGTAATTCAACAAGTTTTCTTCGATTTCCTTTCTGATAAGCATTTAAATGTTTTCTGCAAAGCGATTTCAGTTCAATTCGTCCCTGAAGAATCTCACAATTTATTTAAGAAGATCTTTAAAAAGTTTATTTTCTTACTAAAGTAGAAACTAAATTCCTTCAGTTCCCTCTTTGTTAAAAATCTGATACTCCCTTTATTTCTCCCAAATAAACCTGGTGGCTTGGTACACAAATTCGTTCCCTTTGCTTTTCTAATAAAAATTTTGAATTCTTTTCCTTAAACTTTGTGCTTCATTGAACATACAGATTTCACTTTCTTCGTGTTAATTTTCTTTTTCAGATAGTGTCTAGAAAGTGTCATCAATTGATCTCTGAAGATATAAAACCGTTGTTTTGCTTTTATTAGATTCTTGGCATAAAGAAAGTTTCTTCACTTTTTTCTGGAATGAAGAATTATATGTTTTGGTTTATTTGAGAAACTCCGTTCAGTTGGGTTCAGATTTACGAACCAATTTCTCCTAGTCTTTTTGATATAAATCTGGAACTTTCCGTTATCCCACATTTGCCTCTTACTTGATGGGGTTTATAGTTTGCTACACAAATTTGCTTAAATTTTCTTGTTAAAGGACAAGTAGAATTCTAAGGGTTTCCTCAAGTTTTCTGTTTTATTAAAGAAATACAATTTTCTGCTATCCGCTAGTTCTGTTTTTTTTTTTCAGAAAATGACCAGAAAAAATTGATCAATTTTCTTCTTACTAAAAAAGCTACAATGGTAGTTTGTTTCTTACCTAAAGCAGTGCACACGTTTTTGTTTGTGTAACTTATGTTCAAGTAGCACTGTATGACCAAATAGCATTAATGGCCAAAAGTTAGTCATAAAGTAGTAAAAATAGTCAGGATTTGGTTGTTATTTGGCTATTTTTTTAAGATAAATTTTGGCCAAAACATTAGCCATAAGAGCGCATCTATGGTCAAGATTTGATCATAAAGTAGCATTTTTCGTGATGGCAATAACTTAGCCAAAATTTTAGTAAACATTACATTTTCTTGCCTGGCTAAAACTTCCGAATATTTACTAGAGAAAATATCTATTTTATTGCAGTAAATTTGTGCCTTTTTTGACCAGAAGTATAGCCAAAATGACTACAAGATTATACAAAATATAAGATAGCCATTAAACAGACAATTTAATAAAAAAAAAAAAAAAAAAAAAAAAAAAAAAAAAAAAAAAAAAAAAAATCCGTTCTATCAATTGACGTGTTAACTGTTAAATTGGTTAACGTGACCTGTTAACCAATCTCAGATAAATCTCACAATTTCTCTCAATCTTCTTTTCTTCTTGCTGACAAAGATTAGGTTTCAAGATCTCAAGTTTTCTTCAATTTTCTTCTGATAAACATTTTGATGTTTTCTGCTACAAAGCATTTTGGTTCTATTCGTCCCTGAAGAATCTCACAATTTATTTAACAAGATTTTTAAAATTTATTTTCTTAGTGAAGTAGAAACTACATTCCTTCAGTTCTCTCCTTGTTAAAAATCTGAAACTCCCTTTATTTCTCCCAAATAAACCTGGTGGCTTGGCAGACAAATTCTTCAAAAATTTTGAATTCTTTTCCTTAAACTTATTTGTGTTTCATTGAACATTCAGATTGCATTTTCTGTGTATTTTTTTTTTCAGATAGTGACTAGAAAGTGTCTTCAATTGACCTCTGAAGATATTAAAACCGTTTTTTCACTTTTTGTTAGATTTTTCCCATAAAGAAACTTTCTTCACTTTTTTCTGTGATGAAAAATTATATGTTTCTGTTTATTTAAGAAAATCCTTTCAATTCGCTTCTTTAAAGAAGATTTACAAACCACATTTTCCAAGTTTTTTTGATATAAAACTTCGCGTTATCCCACATTTGCCTCTTACTTCAAGTGGGGGTTATAGTTTACTACACAAATTTGCTTAAATTAGAATTCTTTAAGTTCCCTCAAGTTTTCTGTTTTATTGAAGAAATACATTTTTCTGCTATTCGCTAGTTGTTCTGTTTTTTTTTTTTCAAAAAATGACCAGAAAGATTTGATCTCTTTTCTTCTTACTAAAAAGTTAAAATGGTACTTTGTTTCTTACCTAAACCAGTGCACACGTTTTTGTTTGTGTAACTTATATTGTATTACATAAGTTACACAACAAGGTACTTGAATTAAAAAAAAATAATTTCTTAACTTAATTAAACAAATAAATAAATAATTTTGGTAAGCGATCCAGGGATTGAGATCTTTAAACGCGACCACAATTTCAACAGGAAGGAGGAAATTACGTTTCTAAATGCATACTAGAACCGACTTTTACGACATACTCCAAGTGCGCCGAAATCTCGAGCCACCACTACCCCCTCCCTTGTCTCTCAACTGCAGCGCTACGGCGGGGGAATAAATACCACGGAGCTCACCACAGTCGAATCAGTCAACGTCGGGAAGCACTAGAGATCACTTGCACCCATTTGCCTCATCGCTTTTGATAATGTCTAAAATAAAGAAATTCCATTGGACCACGACTTCAAAGCCCGGAAAACACTTTAGATTGTATTAAATAAAAAAAATTTTCTGTGAAAATCATCAAGAAAAAGTGTCCAAAATAGTATAGTAGTTTTTTGCGATTTTTACGAAAACTATAGCGGAGCCCCATTTCGTTTGTAAATACATAACTAGAAGGAGTGGAGAGAAAAAAATCAGTTATTAGCTTTGGTCTAGCTCTTATACCGGGCGAGCTACAAAAGTTTTTCTGTGAAAAATTTTTTGCCAATTTTGATGTACTTTTCTCACATTTTACCCTGTAGATTCCACATTTTTCTAACAAAAAATCTAAAATAATTCAGAGAGGTAGTACACATATGGGCCTCGGACCTGGCCATAAACCAAGATTCTAGCTTTGAATTTGAAATTTTGACGAATTTTTAAACTTTAAATTTCAAACTGCCACTTTGAGGTCTATTTGTGCCGAGACCGTGCATTCAATCGAATGACTTTCTATCCCAGGGGATACCTTAGAATGTTTTTTTTTCGGCACCAAGAAGCCACTTTTTCGCTAGGACGTCGCGAAAGGGTCTGAATTGAATTTCGAAAGAAAAGATGCAGATTTTTTAAATTTTGGGCGAATTTCCGTTAGTTCCCGGAATTGACGCAACCGTCTTCGGGTATACTGTGCGCTGCGATCGCGTTTTTCGACTCCGGTTGACAGAGTAAACTTTAAACACTTAGAACAAGGAAAATAGGCGGATAATCGTGGAAAACCGTATGGCAAGTGAAAATTTGAACATTTCTAGGAAGATTATTGGCAAATTGCCCCGTCCTGGAGAACGTTTTCCCAAAGACTGGTCGATTTGAAAATTTCGTGTCGGGATTCATGATGGCTGATGACGTCGAGACCCAACCACGCGGTTTATAGTTTGTTCGCATACTGGACGTTTTAGCAATCCGATACAATACATTTTAACAATCCACACCTTCTCATAAGAAATACATTGTGAAATGCTTTTTAAATGGGGACAATTCGTCATAAATAAAAGATGGAGGCGAAAAAAAAATGGCCGCCGTAGACATGATGATCTAAGAATGGTGATATCTTTGAAACGAATAAAGTTAGAGAGCTGAAACTTGGTACCATGGTTCCTAAGGGAATGGACTACAAGTTGCAATGGGTCAAAACCTTCTTTATGGTACCAAACCTATGGGTATGGATCAACCGATGTTGATATCGACTTGAAAATCAAATGGTAGGTTTCCCTTATATAAAATTCGCAAAAAATGACATTTTTTAAAATCCAAGATGGCCGCCTGAAAAAGATTGGTTTTATGCCGATATCTCTGGAACGGTTTGAGCTAGAAAGCTGAAATTTAGCATGTAGCTGCTTTATGGCACGGGCTAGAGGTCTCTAAGATCCGGTAAAAAAAGTAGATAAAGTAAAAATCTTCTTGGATGGTCAAGTTTTGTAATGTAAATGAAAGTATGGAAATACATTACTCGTATTTTGAAGTTGTCTCAATTTCTTCTTTTGTAGCCATAACACATTACTCTTATAAAATTCAATGGTTTTTCCATTTTCATGGTATTATTTAAGTTCTAACCGTCTGATAAATTCAAATTTTAATAACTTAAAATTTTGCATTTCTCTACTAGTGGCTAGTCGACTGCCTGGTGAAGGTGCAACTTTGCCAAGGTTTTTTCTTGAAAACTTCAAATTAATAGACATTCGATAGATTCCCGTGAGAGCCCACTTTTTTAAATTTTAAATCAGGTTAACTGAGGGTTAGTTTAGGTTAGTCCAGTTTTCTTGGTTAGGTTAGTTCAGTTACACTTTTTATGTTTAGGTGAGATTGCTTCAGTCTTACACTTTTGGAGCTTATAATTTTATGCTGCCCATGCCTTTACTTAAGGAATTAAAGCGCATTAAAGCACACTCTTATCTAATAGGCATTTCTACTCTAGTATACGCAGATCGTCATGAGGAAGAAACGTCAAGGTCGCGGTGAAGAATGGAACGATCGACGGATCGTCGGACGAATACCGGCGCCGTCACTGGTTTCCTCTTAAGCCGTATTTTGTCGGTTTGAATAAATCGAGGCATGTCCTACTTTACGGAGCGCGGACATCTAGAATTTATTTAGTTTGTTGTTCTTGTCTTTTTTCTTCGTTTTTCTTCGCCGAAGAACGCGCCACAAAGCAGCGATTACGGCTTACGTAACGTTGCGCCACATTGGGGATTTGTTCCGGTGCAAATCGGGTTTCGCTCTTTGTTCTTCCTTCGCCATAATAGATGATAAAGTCTTGTTCATCACCTGACTAATCATTCATTAAATGAAGCAAAGAAGAAGGGAAACAGTATCGAAGACCTGGGGATAATCAATGTCTATGGCTTGCTTGATGCTTAAGGCGTTCAATTCTGTTTCTTCAACTTTGAACTTTTAGCATTGGCGGAAGGTTTTGAGAGCGTGAATTAAATCGATAATAACCTATAGGTCATTCACTTATTTTTGCCATCTCGTTACTTTTAAAATCTTCTTTTTTTTATCTCCTTTCAGCACATGCTGAGAAAGTAAAATAAAAATGTCAAGTCAAATTTCCAATTTTCTTCCGAAAACGATTTGTCAAAATCACTTTTCTCATAGATCGTTGTAAAGAGGCTTCCAAGAGTTTTCAAATGAGGTTCGTTTCAACTGAATCTTTTCTTCTGACTCTATTTATTGAATGTAGTATTTCTTGTATTGTGCTTCGTTAACATGAGTTTTGAAAGTTTGAAATTTCGATTGAAGATTTCCCTTCTCTATAACTTTGCTCATATAAAGGCTAACACTATGCAGTGTTTCCTTTTATTAACAGTTTTATTGTTTTTTTCGGACTGTATTGTGTTTTCTCTTTTTTTTCTTGCTTTTGTTCCGTTTTATTATTTTCTCCCTTGATTTCGCTTCCTTATTTTCCATATTTTTGTATTGAATTTTAAGAGCTTTTTGAAACAGTTTTCTCTTATTTTTACAGAGCAAAAGCTTCTTAGAGGTTTTTTATATGATAATTTTTCACATTTTTTTTGTAACAGCAAAATCTGAATTAATTCAGAGAGGTAGTACCTACACATATGGGCCCCGGATCTGGACAAAAACCAAGATCCTAGCTTTGAATTTGAAATTTTGACGAATTTTTAAACTTTAAATTTCAATCTGCCACTTTGAGGTCTATTTGTGCCGAGACCATGCATCCAATCGAATGACTTTCTATCCCAGGGGATACCTTGGAATGTTTCTTTTTCGGCACCAAGGAACCACTTTTTCGCTGGGACGTTGCGAAATGCTCTGACATGAATTTCGAAAGAAAAGCTGCAAATTTTGGCCGAATTTCCCTTAGTTCCCGGAATTGACGCTACCGCCTTCGAGTGAACTGTGCGCTGCGATCGCATTTTGCGACTCCGGAAATTTTTCATTTGACAGATCAAACTTTAAACACTTAGACCTTGGAAAATACGAGGAAAAGCGTGGAAAACTGTATGGCAGGTGAAAACTTGAACATTTCTAGGAATATTATTGGCAAAATCCGGGACCTGGAGAACGTTTTCCCAAAGACTGGTCGATTTGAAAATTTCGTGTCGGGATTCATGATTTCTGATGACGTCAAGACCCGACCACGCGGTTTATAGTTTGTTTGCATATACTGTACGTTTTAACAATCCACACCTTCCCATAAGAAATACATTGTGCAATGCTTTTTAAATGGGACAATATTGATTTTTGTCATCTCGTTATTTTTAAAATCTTCATTTTTTTATTTCCTTTCAGCACCTGTGTAGAAAACAAGATAAAAATGTTAAGTCAAATTTGTGCCGAGACCATGCATCCAATCGAATGGTTTTCTATCCCAGATGATACCCTGATGGAATGTTTTCTTTTCCGCACCAACCCACTTTTTCGTTGGGACGTCGCGAAATGGTCGGAATTGAATTTCGAAAGAAAAGATGCAGATTTTTAAATTTTGGCCGAATTTCCGTTAGTTCCCGGAATTGACGTCTTCGGGTAAACTGTGCGCTGCGATCGCATTTTTCGTCTCCGGGAATTTCTCTTTTGACAGATCAAACTTTAAACACTTAGACCAAGGAAAATAGCCGGAAAAGCGTGGAAAAATGTATGACAGGCGAAAATTTTAACATTTCTACGAAGATTATTGGCAAAATGCCCGGTCCTGGAGAACGTTTTCCCAAAGACTGGTTGATTTGAAAATTTGGTGTGGGAATTCAAGATGGGTGATGACGTCGAAGCTGGACCACGCTGCTTATAGTTTGTTCGCATACTGGACGTTTTAGCAATCCGTTATAATACATTTTAACAATCCACACCTTCCCATAAGAAATACATTGTGCAATGCTTTTTAGATGGGACAATATTGATTGTCCCATCTAAAAAGCTTTTTAGATGGGATCTTTGATCCCATCTAAAAATGGATGGATGGAAAGGTATGAAGCTTTTTAGATGGGACCATCGTTACTTTTGAAATCGTCATTTTTTTATTTCCTTTCAGCACATGTTGAGAAAATAAAATAAAAATGTCAAGTCAAATTTCCAATTTTTTTCCGAAAACGATTTGTCAAAATTACTTTTCTCATAAATCCTTAAAAATTGATATTTCCATTGAAGCTTTTCCTTCTCTAGCTTTTTGCCCATATAAAGTCTAAAAATATGCAGCGTTTTTTGTTTTATTCTCAGTTTCACTGTTTTCTTCTTATTTTCTTTTGTTCTTTTTTCCATTTTATTACTTTCTCTCACTTGTTGTCGGTCTTTCATTTTCCATATACTTGTATCGAATTTTACGGAAGGAAAAAAAGTTCAATTTTGGTCTGTAATAAAAAAATGATATTGCAGAGAGCGTGACAAAGAGTAAGAATACCCTGAACAATAAAAGAACAATAAAAAATAAAATATTTAAATGAAGAAGAGTTTATGGATTATTCAAATTTGTCGCATTAGATTAAATTGAGACAAACTGACCATTTCAATACTCAACTAAATATTTTTAGATTTACAAAAATCGAAGCACGTCCGGAAATATTTAAAAAAAAAATCAAAATTTGTTGTAACTCCTTTGCGTTTAAGAGATTTAAAAAAATTCATTTTACTTTCTTTTTCATTTTTTATTTTCTACAAGATGATGCGCTTAGGTGAAAAAAAATAAAGAGTCTTAAAAACAAAAAAAAAGGTATGTCTTCATTTAAAAATTGTTGATGATGGTTACTAAAATTCAAAACGTTATACTCATACCACATTATCTTGTAGAAAAAAAGTTTTCATAAGAAAATAAAAATAGTTTTTAAAAATTTCTTGAAATAAGAAAAAAATAAAACCACATATAATAAATTTCGATTTTGTTCAATTATTTCCGGAAAAACACCAGATTTTCTAATAAGTTGATAGGGTATATGTACTAAATTTAATGTTTTTGCTGCACCTTAGTTGTTCTAAATGAATAGTGGAGAATTAACATTTTAGGTAAAGGGCGTCAAACAAAGCAAATCAAATAATTTTTAAACAGAATCCATTACATTTAAGGAGAAAATTGTTTGATAAACTAAACTAGGACATAGAAATTAAAAATATATGCTTCTGACGGAGAACGCAGAATAATCATCAAATAAACCATTTTTAATTATCTATAACTTTAACTTTTCAACAATGTCAAAAAATTGGGGCACAACTCTGTATACAATATATCTGTATGTCATATGTCAAAATGACAATTGACGTGGAAAGGTGTAGTTTTTGGTGTTTTGACAAGTGACGGATTTCGGATGCCCTCAGCGTGTGTATGTCATATGTGAAAATGACAATTGACGTGGAAACGTGTAGTTTTTGGTGTTTTGACAGGATGCCTTCAGCGTGTGCGCATGAAGTTTAAAAATTGTACACTTTTCGGCTGTGTGGGTATTAGAGTACTAAATGAGTTGCCAAAGCACTAGATCTAGTACAATTGTACTAGGGGTGGCAACACTGATTAGCTGTGTCGGTGCTTATATTTTCATTAATTACTATAAATATTAAGGATACGTAGTTTACATTCTAAGTCGTAGCGCCACGAAATCATTTAGCGTTGGCATGACAGTAACCCCAAGGGTCAAAACCGAGGCATAATGACCAGAAATATCCGGATTCAAAGATTGCTAATCAGCGGATAAAGCTCGTGGTCTGATCTTTGGACCTCTGAGGAAAAATTCGATGATTTTGAAAAAAAAATACTTTGTACCCAAATCTAAGCGGTTAATGCATCAATGCAAAATTGAATTAGCATAGAACATCTTCGGAAACCACAAACAGATATTACGTCCTTTGTTCGTCTTTCCGTTGCGCCTTTGTTTACCTTTGCAGTATTATTAAATGCACGATTCTGCAAATAATAAAAAAAAAAACAGATAAGTGGACAGATTTAACTTCATATTTTTTTCTATCGTTCGTTAACACCAAACGTTTGTTCAACCCGACGTTTTTCTCCTTTATGGACGAGTTTCCGAAAACTACTCGCTCAGTGCATCGCCAATAACTCGAATAAGGGGGTTATCGATGGCAATTTTTATGCAACAAAAGAGTTTGCCGATGATGAATAAGCGGTAATGTTTGTTTAATTTAGTCGGATGTTGACTTTGTGGGAGGAGGTTTTGTAATTATTGTTATTATTCGCGTTAGAAGTGTGTAAGGCCACTCGAAAGGACAAAGCAAAGGTGTAACCGCAATCTGGTTTTTGCACTAAGTTTTTCTCAATAGCAAAGGGCTTAAAAAAAAGTTGTTTTGAAATTTCTTGATTCTACTTAGGGTGTTCATTAGGAAACTTCATCTAGCCACCTATAAAATGCATTTGTTATTGTGAAGCACGTCGTTCTTTATTTGTTCGTCAAACTTTCAAATTTAGGCGCGATCACATTTTGGGAACGTTTTACTGGTTGCATACTCTTACGATCTCCGACAGTGTTTCATCCTTTTTTTTCTCAATAAGAATCTAAGGAGGGGACTACTCAAATAAATTTGACATAATAATAATGAATGACAATTGACATTGACATTTTAAACAATCCAGAATGTTGATATATATATAAATAAGTCGGCTTAATTAGTTTGATTTTTTTAATTATTTAAAGATTTTTAAGATTCTATAGACTTTAAAATTTACTTGAGGTATTCCCGAGCTAACATTTTCCACAGAGAACTCAGAAACATACCCCACTCTTTGTGCCAAATTATGTGTACGTAGACGGAGATAGTGGACCTTGGGCTTGGGAGGTGAGATAAACTAAAATTTTGCGACCCTGAACGCCTGAACAGGCCTTTCGCTCTTAGGCGATTTTAATATTGATCCTTTGACTTCTCACGACGACAAAGCACCCCAATCACCAGCCCCTACACGAAAAGCTACCCGGCCCACTGGGGCTCTTCAGGCGCTAATCTTGTCTTGATTTCTTCTTTTCTTCGTCGGCTGTCTTCCTTGCGGAACAATAGTGGAGAACTATTGCATCTTTACCACACCTTAAGAAGCTTGGGTTTGGGCTATGGGTATGGGAGGAACCCCCCCCCTCCCCTACTGAGGGGGCAGGATTACGGAAAAAGCTGGTTAGCACAAGTTACCAGGCTTTGAATGTCCAGACTCTCTGCCCGAGGGGTTTTTGTCTGTCAGTGGGGTTTTGTCCTGTCACTTCTGGCCTCTGGGGTGGTCCTGTTTTCCTGTAAAAGAAATAATTAGTAATTATCCGCTATCTAATAACTGGAACTTCGGCCGCTTATGCGGCCTCTCGACCTCGAGGTCGTAGGCGGTCGCCGTCCTCACCAGCTGGTTGGGGTGGTCCTCTGTCTTCTGGAAGGTATTCCTCGCACGGCTTTTTATCCTCTCAGTGGCTGTGGTGTAGTCGAGATCCCTTTGTATATCATGGTTACGGACATACCAGGGCGCTCCTACTACCATCCTGAGGGCCACATTTTCGACTGCCTGAAGACTTTTCAGGTGTGTCTTTGCTGCATATCCCCACGATGTTGAGGCGTAGGTTAGCTGTGCCTGGATCACCTGTTTGATCAGTGTGACCTTGTTCTTCAAAGCCAGTTTTGACCGTCTTCCGATCATCGAGTAAAGCTTGTTCCTTGTCATCTTTGCCTTGTTTTAGGTCATAGTGATGTGTGCTTCCCAAGTGACGCTTTTGTCCATCTCGACACCTAAGTAGGTAGCTGTCGCTTGCCAAGGAATCGTTTCGCCTTTGAGGACGACTTGATTGTCTTGCCTGTGGTTGCGTCTCTTCCTGAAGATTATGGCCTACGTGTTGTTGGCCTTCCAGTTGGCACACCACTCTTCCAAGGCTGCCTCTTGAAGGTAACGTGATAGTAATAACCTTGTGTTGAGGGATCTTACCATTATAGCTGTGTCATCAGCATACAAAAGCACGTTTGGTCCTGTCTGGTCTGGGGGAGTCTCCTACGTATAGGTTTCTACAGGAAAGGCGAGAGCACCGCTCCTTGCGGTACTCCTGCTTCCATCATCCTGTACGCAGAGTACGTCACAATTAACATTTTCTTTATATTTCATCACCCAACTCATTACAACACCTTTTAGTTAAATAAAAAACGGGAATTCCCCATATAAAAGCAAAGGCAATGGCCAAAACGGCCGTAGGTCCGCGGGTGCGCCCATAGATGGCGCCACCTGTTAGTCGCGCTTAGCAAGCCGACAGAATTTATAAAGACTAGTAAAATAATTCGAAGATTTCGGTGCAGGGTTGCAGCAAGCTACACAATTGTGCAAAATGCTACACATTGCATTAACGAACTGCACGGCTACACCCAATGGCGAATAAGTGCATTTTACTGCACATTATCAAAAAACTGCTCGCTCTTTTCACTTTTAGCTTAAAAAAGAACTCTGTAATCTAATCTCGTTAGAATGGAGCAGAAACAATAAATTATTAGTGTCTACACTATGTGCCAACAGATGTCGCTATTTAACTATGGGCCATTTTAAATAAATATTCATCTAGCAGGCTGAGAAATTGACAGAATCGTCCTATTCCATCCATGTAAACATGTCATTTATGTGTCAATTTCTGAGCTTTCTAGATGAATATCTATTTGAAATGGAGTCTATCTACGAGATTTTCATAGCCAACTGGGGAGCTTCATTTCCGATCTATTCAATTCTATTGGGAGGTTCTCCGTATATATAGGTATATACCGGTATTTGAAATTTGGAGGTGATAAATATGTTGCAAATCTGCTTCAGATCCCGTTTCAAGCACTTAGGCACGACATCCGGTTTAACCGGAAGTACCGCCACGTTTCATTTTTTAATCGGAACACGTTGTATATTTGTTTATTTTCGGATTCCCCCCCGAATTCTAAGTTATTAACATGTAACATCAAGTATGCTTATCTCTTACGGTTTCCAAGAAAATCGCGCACGAACTTTCCATATCATCAATAATAAATGTGGATTTTTATGGAAACAAATGAACATCGATCAGCCCTGATTTCATAGACTGCCATTTTTTTTAGGCTTTCTATCAGTAGACAAAAAAAAAGTCTTTCCAACTTGTCATGGAAAAAAGATAAGAATTGATATTTTTAAGACTTTGTTCATTTGTTTCCATAAAAATCCACATTTATTATTGATGATATGGAAAGTTCGTGCGCGATTTTCTTGAAAACCGTAAGAGATAAGCATACTTGATGTTACATGTTAATAACTTAAAATTCGATGAGGAATCGGAAATAAAACCTTGTGTCACCGGGTATAGTATACCGGGTGGCACAAGATGTATGTAACAGCCCAGCGTTTCCACAATTTTTGTTTTAAAAATTTGAAATTTGCAGGTGACAAATAAGTCGTAAATGTGTCTCAGATCCCGTTTCAAACACTTGGGCAAGACTTCCGGTTTACTCGGAAATACCGCCATATTTCATTTTTTAAATGGAAAACCCTGTATATTTGTTCATATTCGGATTCCCAGACGAATTCTAAGTTATTAACATGTAACATGATGTATACTTATCTCTTACCGTTTTCGAGAAAATTGCACCCGAACTTTCTGTATCATCAATAATAAATGTGGATTTTTATGGAAACAAATGAACATCGATCAGCCCTGATTTCATAGACTGCCATTTTTTAGGCTCTCTATCAGTAGACAAAAAAAAAGTCTTTCCAACTTGTCATGGAAAAAAGATGGGGAATTGATATTTTTAAGACTTTGTTCATTTGTTTCCATAAAAATCCACATTTATTATTGATGATATGGAAAGTTCGTGCGCGATTTTCTTGAAAACCGTAAGAGATAAGCATACTTGATGTTACATGTTAATAACTTAAAATTCGATGAGGAATCGGAAATAAAACCTTGTGTCACCGGGTATAGTATACCGGGTGGCACAAGATGTATGTAACAGCCCAGCGTTTCCACAATTTTTGTTTTAAAAATTTGAAATTTGGAGGTGACAAATAAGTCGTAAATGTGTCTCAGATCCCGTTTCAAAAACTTGGGCAAGACTTCCGGTTTACTCGGAAATACCGCCATATTTCATTTTTTAAATGGAAAACCCTGTATATTTGTTCATATTCGGATTCCCAGACGAATTCTAAGTTATTAACATGTAACATGATGTATACTTATCTCTTACCGTTTTCGAGAAAATTACACCCGAACTTTCTGTATCATCAATAATAAATGTGGATTTTTATGGAAACAAATGAACATCGATCAGCCCTGATTTCATAGAGTGCCATTTTTTAGGCTCTCTATCAGTAGACAAAAAAAAAGTCTTTCCAACTTGTCATGGAAAAAAGATGGGGAATTGATATTTTTAAGACTTTGTTCATTTGTTTCCATAAAAATCCACATTTGTTATTGATGATATGGAAAGTTCGTGCGCGATTTTCTTGAAAACCGTAAGAGATAAGCATACTTGATGTTACATGTTAATAACTTAAAATTCGATGAGGAATCGGAAATAAAACCTTGTGTCACCGGGTATAGTATACCGGGTGGCACAAGATGTATGTAACAGCCCAGCGTTTCCACAATTTTTGTTTTAAAAATTTGAAATTTGGAGGTGACAAATAAGTCGTAAATGTGTCTCAGATCCCGATTCAAGCACTTGGGCACGACTTCCGGTTTACTCGGAAATATCGCCATATTTCATTTTTTAAATGGAACACCCTGTATATTTGTTCATTTTCGGATTCTCTGTCGATTTCTAAGTTATTAACATGTAACATAATGTATGCTTATCTCTTACCGTTTTCGAGAAAATCGCGCCCGAACTTTCCGCATCATCAATAATAAATGTGGATTTTTATGGAGACAAAGAACATCGATCAGCCCTGATTTCATAGACTGCCATATTTTTAGGCTCTCTGTCAACAGACATTAAAAAAGTGTTTCAAACTTGGTAAGAGATAAGCATACTTTATGTTCCATGTTAATAACTTGGAATTTGTTGCGGAATCTGAAATAAAACCTTATGTCACCGGGTATAGTATACGGGGTGAAACAAGATATATGTAACAGCCCAGCGTTTCCACAACTTTTATTTAAAAAATTTGAAATTTGGAGGTGATAAATAAGTCGTAAATATACTTCAGATTACGTTTCAAGCACTTAGGTTCGACTTCCGGTTTTTTTCGGAAGCACCGCCATATTTCATTTTTTTAAATGAAAAACCCTGTATATTTGTTCATTTTCGGATTCTCTGTCGATTTCTAAGTTATTAACATGTAACATAATGTATGCTTATCTCTTACCGTTTTCGAGAAAATCGCGCCCGAACTTTCCGCATCATCAATAATAAATGTGGATTTTTATGGAAACAAATGAACATCGATCAGCCCTGATTTCATAGACTGCCATTTTTTTAGACTCTGTATCAATGGACATTAAAAAAGTATTTCCAACTTGTCATGGAAAAAATATGGAGAATGATATTTTGAAGTTCTTTTGTTTCCATAAAAATCCACATTTATTATTAAAGAAATGGAAAGTTCCGGCGCGATTTTCTCGAAAACGGTAAGAGATAAGCATACATTATGTTACGTGTTAGTGACTTAGAATTCGACGAGGAATCCGAAAATGAACAAATATACAGGGTGTTCCATTTAAAAAATGAGATATGGCGCAACTTTCGATTAAACCGGGAGTCGTGCCTAAGATCTTGAAACAGAATCTGAAGCATATTTATGACTCATTTATCGAATGAGTCATAAAGAAAGCCATAAAGTCATAAAGAGAGCCATATATGAAATTTCAAATTTTTAAAATAAAAATTGTGGAAACGCTGGGCTGTTACATACATCTTGTGTCATCCAGTATATGCAAACATTGCAAACAAGTGATAGCGTTTTGTGTCATTGAAGTAGTGTGGCAATATACTAGTTTTGCACTAAAATTGTCAATTGAAAACGCTATAAGCATCATTGAAAATCTTATTGGTGCACAATGCTACACAATTTTATTTGAAATTTGTGCACATATATAAATCAGTCCGTAACAACCCTGTTTCGGTGTCGTGGACAGTCGACGGTCGAGAGGCCGAGAGGTCGACATTGGAGAGGTCGATCGAATGGGAGGACCCAATGAGTTAGTACCGGATATCTGACATTCTGACCTAGGGGGCCGACGTTGTTGCTGCTCCACCGGAGTACCTGTGACTAGGGATGTGATTTCACCGGGTGCATTTGTTTACATCGATATTTGGAGAATATGCACCCTTATTGCACCCGGTGCATTCAATTCGCAGCGTTGCCTTTTCAACTTAAGTTACCACGTTGCCATATTCTTATATGTCATATTATGCATTTTTTCATTTCCTACTACCATCTACAAGTCACATTCATGTGTATTTTTAATTTATTTTACCTCTCAGGAACTGAAATAAACTTTTATAAAACCTTTAACCACCTGATTTTATTAAAAAAAACTCTCTTTTTGAAAGAATATCATAAGAAAAAAAAGGATATAATATTGCTTTAATTGCTGAGTTTTTCTTTCTATCTTGAGTATGTTATTAGAGCTAAGAGTTAAAAAAAAAATAACGAACATATTCATAACAAAAATTACTTAAACTGTTTGGACTTCGGATCAAATACCTTTATTTGGACGAGAACTGAGAAATACAGTAGTACTTTAAAGTTTACACCGAGTAGGAACAACAAATAACGGTTCTGCTTTTGCAGGATGCAGGATACCGTAATAGGGAATAATTTATTAACACACATTTATTTATGTAATTCCTATATTATTTAGAATTTGTTTATAAAAAAAATATATTTTGTTTTATGAAATATGAAGTTGACAGATGACATTTGTTGACTGATGACATTTGACAGATCGAGATTCTGTGGCGTTCTCTGCACCGACTCACTGGTGAAGGACAGCACACATCCTTCGACCACAGGTGGCAGCAGCAGCAACAACAACAAACAATTCACACGCGGTTTCGTTCCCATCTTCTCACTGCCTTTCCGTAGCCGAATTTGAGTACAAATATAAGTTCCAATTATTAACCAGCATCTCGGCGTATAAGGCAGGGGTCTATCGAGCCTTACTGACGAGTTCAAGATAGACCCTGGAACGAAACGCCAACACCACTTGCATAGGTCTAGCGACTGCCGGTCGCCTTTGTGGTGTTTCTCATCCTTTCTCAAGCTTCCAACCTTTCTCAATGGCACACCATCTTAGTAACGCCATAATTCAATTGACGATTCTGACATATTCGGAATGCACCGGGTGCAAACACAATATGCACCGTTCATAAACACCGCACCCGGTACAATCATATGCACCGGGTACAATGAAGATCACAACTACCCTGTGACCTGTGACGTTCAAGTGACGCAGGTGCCATGCTGATTCTGGCCGCGTTCATTTTGTTCATTACAGGGTGCGTTCATATGTAACCCGGGAAAATCGCTAACACAGCGCTCACCGACCGCTTCTTCCAAATCCGATTTGGACCTATCACCGATCCCGTGACCGTCCTGTTTTACATCTTGGGCTGCCCGTAGCACCGATTTTCAAAGCCAGCCTGGATGTGATTAAACCGAAACCGACTATATCCAATTCCGAATTATAAAGTACGCTTCCTCCGAAACCCCAGTCCCAGTGGTCCCAAAGCTCCGTTACCGTTTCATATTGCTCTTACTGCTTGTACGCAATATTGAAGTTTCCGACCCCGACCGATCCAGTACAGAATGTACTGGTTTATTACCGAAACCCCCCCGTTTTCTCTCTCTCTCTCTAACAGTTCGTAGTATTAGCAGATGTTTGGATGTTGTTTTACCGTAGTTTAATAGACACCCTATTATTGTTCCTTATTCCTGGTGTTTTAATCTAAAAATCTCTGGAATATTTCTCCCCTGTTTAAAAGCTACCTTGTAGGCAATAGCGGTCCCTTTGTCGCTTTATAAATATGAAAGGGTGGCGCCCGAGACTCAACGAATTAATTAAGTATCAGCGGACCTGAGAAAGAGCGTCGCAGGCTTTGGCTACGTCAAGCAGGATGGCTCCTGCTGCTTCTCTTCTGTTGAACGCCTCGGTGATATATTCCACCATCCCCAGCACCTGCAGTTCGGTCGACAGCTGAGCCCTAAAGCCAAACTGCTCGTCCGGTAGCGCCTCTAGCTGCTCTGCTTTGTCCTTTAACCGTCTCAGCATCACTCGTTCTGCTACCTTCCCCATGGTAGCCAGCAGTCTCATGGGCCTGAACTCTATGGAAAAAGAAGGTTTTTACCTGGTTTGGGAAACAGAATGACATCCGCTTGCTTCCACCTGGTTGGAAAGTGCCTCAGTCTTAACATTGCATTCACAATGTTGACTAAGGCTGCAATCTCCCTGGGTGGCAGCCGCCGGAGTGGCCTGTTCCCTAGCTGGTCACATCCAGGGGCCTTCTTGAGGTCTAGATGCTGCACAATGTCCCGAATTTCTTCAGGGTTGGTGTGCGGGATGTGCTCTTCGTCCAGCATCCCATCTATCCTTCTGGCTTGTCGTTCCACTATCTCTTCCCAGCGGTCGGCATCATCGTCGTCAATGATGTTTTCCTGAAACTGACTTTCTAAGTGATTAACAAATACCTGTGCTCTGTCAAGCTTGGTGTATACAATCCCGTTTGATCTGTGTAACGGCGGGATTGGTTTCCTTTTCTGCCGCATTTGTTTAGCAGTTTTCCAGAGGCTCCGGTCTTGTGGGTCCAGTGCCAGCAATTGCTCTTGCCACTGCTCAGCTCTGACTTCGTCCAGCGCATCTTTGACCTGTCTGCTAAGGCGGTTATAGCTGTCCTCCGGTAGGTTGGTCCTGATGGCCTTCTCCTTTCTTGAATGAGGGATTTGGTCTCGTCCGGTATACCTGCTAAATAATTTCTGATTAAAGGCCTGTTTTGTGTTACAGTACTGGCTTCAATAGCATTAATAATGCTATTCTCCGGCACTGCAACAGCTTGGCCAATCCCGTCAGCGTCGTCTATTCGAGGAAGCAATGGAAGGTCTCTCTGCAAGAGTGCAGCAAACTGTGGCCAGTTTGTGCGTTGGCTGTTGAAAGTAGCCTCCTCCGGTGTCTCCTCTGCTAGACGAAGCATCAGTGGACTGTGGTCGGAGGAACCCTCATGGACAACTGTGAGCTCAGTTTCCATTTATAATTCTCTGGTGAGAACTATGACCAGTACGTCGTTTCTTCCATTGGCGGCTAGATGAGTAGGTTCTTCAGGCCCCATGACCTGAAGGTCTCCTCTTCTGTCCAGGAAAGTCATTATCGCTATGCCATTCTGGTTGATAGCCCTGCTATTCCAGTCTGGTGATTTTCCATTGAAGTCTCCAATGGCGACGTGATGTCCCCGTTGTCTGCTGAAAATGATTTCTTCTAAGTCCTTGGGGTCTAAGCCTTGGCGTGTTCGATAGCAATTTTCAGTTTACCCCTTTCAGTTTGCACTTCGACTGCTATTGCTTCCAACTCGGCTGCTTGTATTGATGGCAGTTGCATATGAGGTACTCGTCTCCTGACGAGCAGCGCAACTCCTCCACCTCCTCGATTTCCTTGTCTGTCCTTCCTGTGAACCAAGTATCCTGGTAGACTGAAGTCCTCAGTGTTTCTGAGGTGTGTCTCTTGCAGGGCTGCAATGTCCACTTCAAGCCTCTCCAGGATTTCCTGTAGCTCAGCTTTCCGGATTTTAATGCCATTTATGTTCCATGACATTATCTGCAGGGCTGAAGAGGTCCTTTTACCGAGAGCCCTGACAGGATCGAGGACACCTGGAATTCATTCAAGAAAGCTATATTAGACACACAAAAGCCGCTAGTAACACACAAACAGAACGAAACAACATAAGGAATGGATGACCCATGGATGACCCAAGAAATACTCATGCTGACTGTGACTCATGCAAACCCAAAAACATATCAGAAGAAAAATCAGAGAAGCCAAGGAAAAGTGGATGGAAGAAAGGTGCCAAGAAGTAGAAGAACTATACAAAAAACACGACCTCTTCAATTTACATAGGAAGGTCAAGGAAATTACAAGTAGTCGAAAATACCCAGCCTTGTCCCATATAGTTTAACCAGGACAACAAAATAATCACAGATGATGGCGAACTTAAAAAGGTATGGGCAGAATATGTGGCAAATACATTTGTAAGCAATAGCCCTCCTTTTCACAGTCAAGATCCGACGGAGCCGACACCGGAAATACTTCAATCGGAGGTCCAAAAAGCACTAAGAGAGATAAAAACTAAGAAAGCAGCAGGCCCAGATGACATTTGCCCAGAGATCCTAAAACTTATAGGAGAGGAAAACATACACATCCTGGTTCAACTTTTTAACGATGTCTATAAATCGGGATACATCCCCCGAGATTGGCTGAAATCAATCTTCATACCTATTCCTAAAAAACCCGGAGCACGGAAGTGTGCAGAATTCCGATTGATCAGCCTGATGAGCCAGGTGTTAAAGGTGTTCTTGAAAATCATCCATAGGCGCATACGTGCAAAATGCGAACAGGACGTAAGCGAAGTGCAAATGGGTTCCCGCGAAGGAATGGGTACCAGAGAGGCCTTGTTTGCACTCTCTGTCCTACTACAAAAATGCAGAGACCAGCGAAAGGAAGTGTACCTGTGCTTTATAGATTACACAAGGGCCTTTGACTGTATAGATCACACCAAATTATTGGAACTACTGGAAAGAAAGGGTGTCGATGCCCAGAATTTAAAGATCGTACAGAATCTCTATGAACAGCAAATAGCATCTGTTAAACTGGAAAACACCGAAACAAGCACTGTACCCATAAGGTGTGGAGTCAGACAAGGGTGCGTACTTAGCCCCATGCTTTTTAATATGTATTCAGAAATCATTTTCCAAAACGCCCTGGACGAGGCGGTGGACGGTCTGAAAGTCAATGGGAAACTCATAAACAATCTAAGATATGCTGACGATACAGTGATAATTGCGGACAGTCCTGAAGGACTGCAACGCCTAATCGACAGCATATCGGTTTCCGGGGACGAAATGGGACTGAAGATTAATATCTCAAAAACGAAGATCATGCAAATAAGCCGCAACCCAAACAACCATCCCAACATAAATATATACAGAACACCTATAGAGCAGGTCACTAAATTTAAATATCTGGGAAGTTGCATCAGCGAGGACCTGGATCCTGAGATAGAAATAAGATCCCGCATAGAGCAAGCGAGAACTAACTTTATTAAGATGCGGAACCTATTAACGGACAGAACACTCAACTTAAACATAAGATTTAACTTCGTTAGATGTTATGTGTATTCCACGTTACTGTATGGAGTCGAGGCCTGGACGCATAAAAGTCAGCGGCATTAATAAACTGGAAGCATTTGAGATGTGGGTGTACCGCAGAATGCTGGGTATTCCATGGACCGATCCTACCACTAATCAAGAGGTCTTACATAGGATGAACAAAGACCGAACAATCCTCGAGACCATAAAAAAGCGAAAGACCGCTTACCTTGGCCATGTCATGAGACAGGACAAATACAGATTCCTACCACTGATTATGGAGGGCAAGATTGAGGGAAAGCGTGGTCCTGGACGTAGACAGTGCTCTTGGCTGAAAAACATAAGGGATTGAACAGGCTTAGACTCAAACTCCCTGCTGAGAAGAGCCCAGGACAGAGCCGAATTTGCCAGAATTGTTGCCGATCTTCATTGAATGGAGAAGGCACTTCAAGAAGAAGAAGAAGATAGGGGCCATTTAGACCTGAAACATGGGAAAATTAGCCATTAATGCACTCATTGCTGAGTACATTTCCTTCATCTGGTCTAAAGCTGCAAAAAACTCAGCTGGCCGTCTCATGCCTGGGGTGGATTTAACTGCGCTGTTTCCTGCGTTAGTGATAGCAGCGTAGCTTATGCCACCCCAAACCGGCCTGCCTGCTGGCTTGCTTCGGCTTTATTGGCTTGGCCAGCTTGGCTCTGTTGTCTTCTTTTGTTGGGGGTATTTGCAACATCCTCTGTAGCTTGCTGGGTGCAGGCCCCCACAGTTTGCGCATTTCGCGGGTGTTTTCTTACACTCTCCTGAGTGGTGATTCCTGGCGCACTTGACGCACTTGGCTTTTGCAGTGCAGAAGCATTGTGCGTGTCCGTAACGCTGGCATCTGTGGCACTGTTGGGGGCCCCGTTGTCTCTTCTGGCGCTCTACAGCGACAACTAGATCGCAGTACCTCTTGACCTCGAACATCGCTTCTCTTTGTTCCTGGGAAACTTGGACAAGCATCAGGGGCATCGACCTCTTGTCCCTGAAGCTCCTCATCTTCTGAATCGAAATAGGAGCGATGTTCTTGCTTCTGAGGTCCTGCTCGATCTCTTGTGCTGTAATGTTTGTCGGCACGCCTTTTACTACCGCCCTGACTGTCTTGTCTTCTGGCAGGGAGTATGTATGATACTCCTTCTTGTCCTCAGACAGCATCCTGGTTAGCTGCCTGTAGTCTTGGGCAGTGCTGGGGACGATTGTAATGCAGCCTCCGGTCATCTTTGATTTGCTATAGTGTATTTTCTTAGACTTGATCTTGTTGCAGACGACTTGCCAGTTGCCTGCATTTTTCAGTACTACTGGTGGTATTTTTGGCCTTGTTTCTTCGATTCTCTCGGGGGTTGGGGTGGTTTTTGTGGGTTCGGGTTTTTTCACTTTTTTAGCTTTTTCTTCCCTTTGGATTCTTTCCAAATTGGGAGTTTCCTCTTTAATTTCCTCCTCTACCTCCATTAGATTTGGAGCCCCAGAGGATTTTTCTAATTGTTTGGCTGTATGGGGTTTCTTTCTTTTGGCCCCTTTTTCCTCTTCGCGTTGCCCCATCACAGCCATTTGTTTTTCAGTTTCTTCCAACCTCTATTCTAATTTCATTATCAATTCCCTGCGTTGGTGGTTCTCATTAGCAAGCTTAGCATTGGTGCTTATGAGGATATACGACTTGCTTAGGATCGTTTTGGATCGATCCCCCCAATTGCTCGGGTACAAGGTTCTCCATTCCGTTGTTTTCCCCTCCTCCCCCAAAATAAGCAAAATTTTACTTAAAATCCTTGCAAAATGCAAATTTGGTATTTTTTGAGAAAGTCAGACTAGGGCTTGTACCAAAATGGGTAAACAATTACTTGAAGCATGTAAAAATAGAAATTTGGAGTGTTTAAAAAAATATATAATTCAGTTTAACATTTAGTCAAAATTTGGTAAAAAATGTTTCAAAAATGCAAAAGTTTTCTGAAATATCTATTTTATGATTACGGTTAAAATGATCTAGAGCGTCTAAAAAGGCAAATCTGCAATTTTTTGGACAAACATAAGTTAAGATCAAAGCTAAAATTAGGTTAAAATGAGGGCCGAAATCGTATAAATTAGTATCAATATCGGTTAAAAATGACCTAGAGCTTCTGAAAAGGCAAAATCTGCAATTTTTGGAAAAACAAAAGTTAAGATTAATCGTATGGAAAATCGGTAAAAATGACTCATGCCTCTAAAAATGCAAATAGGACATTTCTTAAAAACCTAGGCCAGGATCAAAATTATAATAGGTTAAAAATTACTCAGTGCGTTTAAAAATGCAAATTTGCAGTTTGTGGAAAACCTCAAGTTGGGATTAGGGTAAAAATCATTTCTCGAACGACAAAAAATGCAAACATGGAGTTATTGGAGAAATTGATATTAGAATTAGGGCCAAAACCAGGCAAAAATTATTAAAACGTTCTAAATTCTTAGAGTGCGTTAAATATGACTAAAAATACCTAAAAATAAAAAAAAAGTGTTTTTCAGGAAAGTCAGGTTAGGATTAGGAAAATTTACAAAAATTTTAGGCTTTTTACGTCATATTTAGGACACTAAAGTCCAGATTTCGTCTTTATATAAAGCAGCGAGACGTCTTTAATGAGACGTCTTCTGGATGTTTCTTACTTACGTTACTAAGACGTCCAGCTGATCGCTTAAGTGACGTCTTTGGGACCAAGTGATGTCGTCTGAAAGACGTCTTAACGACGTAATATGTTACCTGGGGAAGCGATATGGGTAGGTACACTTGTAGATCTTTATGCTAAATGCATTGGTGGCACCTACAAAAAAAGCCTATTTGATGGTATAACTGTCGTATAAAAGTACCAGGTGCATTTTCGCTTCATCGGTACGTTTCTTGTGAAATCCACTGCCTGGTCTTCTTTGTAAACTACCTGTTTCTGTAAACAATTCTGGAACATACTCAAAAGTTTTCTTGAACTGCATATAGACCACAGCAAAGTTTGGAAATTCTCCATGCAGCAGTGTTGCTAACACTTGTTGTTGTGGACTTCCTGATGGCGTCTGCTCCAAGTTATTTGTCAAAGTTCGCTCAAAGTGTAACTTTCTGTTGTCAAAATAAAAAAAAAACAGTTAAAAAATAAAAAACTACAGATATACAAATTCAAAATTGAAATTCACGTGCGCAAAACTGACACAAACAGTGACAATACTGAAGTACTAGCACTGACATCTTTCATTTGTCATCTCAAATCTACATCATATTTAAAAGTGTCAAACGCCTAACACCAATAATAAATGCTATCTCGTTTTACGAAGCGTCATTAGAGAAAGATAGCATATAAAATGATAGGAGCACAAGGCCCGATCCGTACTGGAGTCAATCCGAGCAGTAGACTACACTCACGATGATTCCGGTTTGTGGTTCGAGCCCGACACTACTCCGAGTGCAGAAATTCCCATTTTTGCTTAAAAAAGTAATTTTCTCCCCATCTTCCCGTTCACGTTTTACTTCGAAAAAACTCCCAGAATTTTGGAAATTTTCCAGGTATTGGCAACACTGCCATGCAGTTTTGAATGAAATAAACCCATTCTCCATCCACTTTGATTCCAGTTCGATAGTAGCTCTTCAGCATAAAAACTTTATGTTCTAAGACGAAAGTCATGTTGTCTAAACACAAACAAGATTTTATAGCAATAAAAATTACTGTTTTCAGCAAACATTTTCTTGGTAAAACTAGAAAACAACAACAGAAATGTGTTGTTTTGGGAAAGTGTCCCAACAAGGATAAAGACAAGGCAAGACAAGAATTCAGTGTTGCCAACGGGTCATGTGAAAAAATCCTTAGTGGAAGCACGATTTATCCTTAGATTTCCTTAGAATCCTTAGAAACCTGAATGATTGAAATATGTTTAGCAAAATAAAAGAAAGCGAGCAAAAAAATTGCGCCACAGGCTAAAATTCTGTTAGGTGCAACGCCCATTTTTTGAAAAATGTTTACAAATACTTTTTAATTTTTACTTGAACTTACGCACACGACATTCAATCATCCAATCAATGACATTTCCCATTTGACAATTGACGGTTGACGTTTGCAGCGCTTGTGCCAAGGTCATGCAGCTTTACTCAAATTGCTCTGTTTACTCTCTGGACTTCACCTCCACTAGTAGCAGCAGTGTAGTTTCGTGAATATCATTATGCGTTGTGTTTTTTTTATGCATTTATAATTTTGCTTCGTATTTGTCGCTTTTAATTAGTAACGATCTGTATGCAATAGAAAATTCTCAGATTCGTACAGAGTTTACGAAATCCTCCTATATTCCTAAAAATCCTAAGATCTAATGATAAAATCCTTGACTTGGCAACAACAAGATGGCCGCTAATAACGTTGAAGCACTGAAAGCTGATTGGACAGTCGCAATGACAAATCTGTTTTGATGACGAGTCAAGTTACGGCGTACTTTTTTTCTAACTCTCTTTCTTTCTGTCAAAATATCATAGCTGGCTAGATGAGGTTATCTAATGAACACCCCATATTTGTTAGTATGAAGGTGACGAGTGAAGGTAGCGACCTCAAAGATCTCTCTTACTGGCTGATTTAGACCAAAGTTCTATACACATCAAAAGAATCGCTTTTTGTTAGGTCTAGTTAGCTCTGGTCAGTTTGTGTTAGTTTGAATTAGTTCAGGTTACATTACTTTTCGTTTTGGTTAGTTCAGGTTAGTGAACTAACCTGACTTGAACTAACCTGAAGTAACCTAAACTAAAATGAACTAACCTGAATTAACCTGAACTAACCTTAATCAAACTGAACTAACTTGAATCAACCTTTTCTGGCAAACGTTTCTGGAACTAACCCGAAGTAAACTAAACTAAAATGAACTAACCTGAACCAACCTGAACTAACCTGAACTAACCTTAATCAACCTGAACTAACTTGAATCTCGCTATAGAGTAGTCTGCCCGTAAGGGCCTACATCTATACAAAGCTATTCGCATTCAACGCTCATCATTGAGATCTCGTAAACCGTAAGAGCTACAGATTCAGCTAAATTGGAGCAATTGGAGCAATGTACCGAGTGTGTGGGCAATGATAAACAGAAAATTTAAATATTTTTGTTAAAAAATAAATTAAGAAATTATAAAATTCAATAAAATATATTCAAAACTGTATATATATTTTTGATAATACTTTTAAAATAAAAAAAATTAATATACGTATTTAACTAAATAAAAATTTAAAGAATTAGAACAACTACATTTTCGTATTTTGATAAAAAATAAAAAGGATATCAAAATATTAAAAAGCCAATAGGGCTGAGTCATTAAATCGACATTTTCGATCGAGATTTCACGATTCGCTCCATGAAACACAACCTTCAAATCCTGAGTCGATAATAGGTAGGTACGCCACCATCACCCCCAAAGAACCGCGGCGTGGTGTTAATTAAATTAATATTGAAAGCGAGAACCGCACGATGCATCGAAAGGGAAAGTGTAGATGTGCCGGTACCACGAATGAGGTACCAAAGTAGGTCGGCTCAATGGCAAAAACTGAAAGTACCTACTGCTTGCTGTTTAGCATTTAATTAATACCATTAAAGTGATCATCGATTTCAGGAAGTATCTTTAAACATTCTGAAGGTTCTCGCGTGGGAAGTGAGCACCCGAAAAGTGGTGGTACTCTTCCTCTTAATCGCATAGGAATTTACGATATCAGGTCCTTAGAAAGGTCAACCAATACATTGCGTGACGCGCTATACTTAAGTGATTTATGTCTGAATGCAAGGATTCAGGTACTACCGATAACTGTCAACGGTACTAAATAACGTGATTGCAATACAGTTCTTCGAAGTCTTTGACTGAACAATTTTCCCACAACCTACCGTGTCATCCCGGTCGATGCAACGTTTCGATGACTCATCCTCAGGGCTCGCAACTTGAGTGGTGGTTTAGTCTAGATAAATAGAAACATTGTAATACCGTGTAAGTCTAACTGGGCCACGTCGTGTTGTGTTCCTTTTCCTCTCGTTTGATGGTGTTGTTCACCGTCTCCATTGTTAATCGTTGCCACGGTAGACTGCGGGCGCATGCTCTACTTACCGCGATATTATGTAAAACCGACTTAATTGATGTGAATTCACCGCTTTGCAGTCGCGTCTTAGCTGGCTAAGCTCCGGTTACGTAACCGGCGGGTTTGCCATTGTTTTTGGGGTCAATTTTTGGCAAAATTAATTTCTTTTTATGATTGTTTTTACCGGCGATGGTGCAACCGGGCAATTAAGTCATAGATGTAGGAAAAAAAATATATGAAGACTTGACCTGTTCGATTTGGTCAACTTGATCCTTTAAAAGATGTACGTTTCTGACAAACGGAAAAAAGATGTCTCCTTGGGCAAACCTGACCCTAAAAAATCGATCAATGGGCCCATCCCTAAAAGAAACATTAAGCTCCGGTTATATAACTGCTAGGATTGTCTTTGTTTTTTCGGATCAATTTTTGGCAAAATTAATTTCTTTTTATGATTGTTTTTACCGGCGATGGTGTAATCAACCAATTTAGTCATAGATGTAGAAAAACAAATATTATGGACACTTGACCTGTTTGATTTGGTCAACTTGATCCTTTAAAAGAGGTACATTTCTGGCAAATCCAAAAAGATGTCTACTTGGACAAAGCAGATCCTAGAAAATCGATTAAGCAGCCCATCCCTAATAAAAACATAAAGCTCCGGTTACGTAACCGACGGGTTTGCCATTGTTTTTGGGGCCAATTTTTGGCAAAATTCATTTCTTTCTATGATTAGTTTTACCGGCGATTACGCAACGGGCAGTGAAGCTCATAGACGTAGGAAAAAATATTATGGACATTTGACCTGTTCGATTTGGTCAACTTGATACTTTAGAAGGATCAAGTTGATCTGACAAGTCCAAATACGATATCTATTTGAACAAAGCAGATTTTAGAAAATCGATTAAGCAGCCCATCCCTAATAAAAACATAAAGCTCTGGTTATGTGACCCTCAGGCTAGTGATTGTTTGTAGGGTCAATTTTTAGCAAAATTAATTTATTTTTTTCATTGTTTTTACTGGCGATGTTACTGCCGGGATTGACATTGTTTTTGGGGTCAGTTTTTGGCAAAATTAATTTCTTTTTATGATTGTTTTTACCGGCGATGGTGCAACCGGGCAATTAAGTCATAGATGTAGGAAAAAAAATATATGAAGACTTGACCTGTTCGATTTGGTCAACTTGATCCTTTAAAAGATGTACGTTTCTGACAAACGGAAAAAAGATGTCTCCTTGGGCAAACCTGACCCTAAAAAATCGATCAATGGGCCCATCCCTAAAAGAAACATTAAGCTCCGGTTATATAACTGCTAGGATTGTCTTTGTTTTTTCGGATCAATTTTTGGCAAAATTAATTTCTTTTTATGATTGTTTTTACCGGCGATGGTGTAATCAACCAATTTAGTCATAGATGTAGAAAAACAAATATTATGGACACTTGACCTGTTTGATTTGGTCAACTTGATCCTTTAAAAGAGGTACATTTCTGGCAAATCCAAAAAGATGTCTACTTGGACAAAGCAGATCCTAGAAAATCGATTAAGCAGCCCATCCCTAATAAAAACATAAAGCTCCGGTTACGTAACCGACGGGTTTGCCATTGTTTTTGGGGCCAATTTTTGGCAAAATTCATTTCTTTCTATGATTAGTTTTACCGGCGATTACGCAACGGGCAGTGAAGCTCATAGACGTAGGAAAAAATATTATGGACATTTGACCTGTTCGATTTGGTCAACTTGATACTTTAGAAGGATCAAGTTGATCTGACAAGTCCAAATACGATATCTATTTGAACAAAGCAGATTTTAGAAAATCGATTAAGCAGCCCATCCCTAATAAAAACATAAAGCTCTGGTTATGTGACCCTCAGGCTAGTGATTGTTTGTAGGGTCAATTTTTAGCAAAATTAATTTATTTTTTTCATTGTTTTTACTGGCGATGTTACTGCCGGGATTGACATTGTTTTTGGGGTCAGTTTTTGGCAAAATTAATTTCTTTTTATGATTGTTTTTACCGGCGATGGTGCAACCGGGCAATTAAGTCATAGATGTAGGAAAAAAAATATATGAAGACTTGACCTGTTCGATTTGGTCAACTTGATCCTTTAAAAGATGTACGTTTCTGACAAACGGAAAAAAGATGTCTCCTTGGGCAAACCTGACCCTAAAAAATCGATCAATGGGCCCATCCCTAAAAGAAACATTAAGCTCCGGTTATATAACTGCTAGGATTGTCTTTGTTTTTTCGGATCAATTTTTGGCAAAATTAATTTCTTTTTATGATTGTTTTTACCGGCGATGGTGTAATCAATCAATTTAGTCATAGATGTAGAAAAACAAATATTATGGACACTTGACCTGTTTGATTTGGTCAACTTGATCCTTTAAAAGAGGTACATTTCTGGCAAATCCAAAAAGATGTCTACTTGGACAAAGCAGATCCTAGAAAATCGATTAAGCAGCCCATCCCTAATAAAAACATAAAGCTCCAGTTACGTAACCGACGGGTTTGCTATTGTTTTTGGGGCCAATTTTTGGCAAAATTCATTTCTTTCTATGATTATTTTTACCGGCGATTACGCAACGGGCAGTGAAGCTCATAGACGTAGGAAAAAATATTATGGACATTTGACCTGTTCGATTTGGTCAACTTGATACTTTAGAAGGATCAAGTTGACCTGACAAGTCCAAATACGATATCTATTTGAACAAAGCAGATTTTAGAAAATCGATTAAGCAGCCCATCCCTAATAAAAACATAAAGCTCTGGTTATGTGACCCTCAGGCTAGTGATTGTTTGTAGGGTCAATTTTTAGCAAAATTAATTTCTTTTTTTCATTGTTTTTACTGGCGATGTAACTGCCGGGATTGACATTGTTTTTGTGGTCAGTTTTTGGCAAAATTAATTTCTTTTTATGATTGTTTTTACCGGCGATGGTGCAACCGGCCAATTAAGTCATAGATGTAGAAAAAAAAATATATGAAGACTTGACCTGTTCGATTTGGTCAACTTGATCCTTTAAAAGATGTACGTTTCTGACAAACGCAAAAAAGATGTCTACTTGGGCAAACTTGACCCTAAAAAATCGATCAATGGGCCCATCCCTAAAAGAAACATTAAGCTCCGGTTATATAACTGCTGGGATTGTCTTTGTTTTTTCGGATCAATTTTTGGCAAAATTAATTTCTTTTTATGATTGTTTTTACCGGCGAAGGTGTAATCAACCAATTTAGTCATAGATGTAGAAAAACAAATATTATGGACACTTGACCTGTTTGATTTGGTCAACTGGATCCTTTAAAATAGGTACATTTCTGGCAAATCCAAAAAGATGTCTACTTGGACAAAGCAGATCCTAGAAAATCGATTAAGCAGCCCATCCCTAATAAAAACAAAAAGCTCCGGTTACGTAACCGACGGGTTTGCCATTGTTTTTGGGGCCAATTTTTGGCAAAATTCATTTCTTTCTATGATTATTTTTACCGGCGATTACGCAACGGGCAGAGAAGCTCATAGACGTAGGAAAAAATATTATGGACATTTGACCTGTTCGATTTGGTCAACTTGATACTTTAGAAGGATCAAGTTGACCTGACAAGTCCAAATACGATATCTATTTGAACAAAGCAGATTTTAGAAAATCGATTAAGCAGCCCATCCCTAATAAAAACATAAAGCTCTGGTTATGTGACCCTCAGGCTAGTCATTGTTTGTAGGGTCAATTTTTAGCAAAATTAATTTCTTTTTTTCATTGTTTTTACTGGCGACGTAACTGCCGGGATTGACATTGTTTTTGGGGTCAGTTTTTGGCAAAATTAATATCTTTTTATGATTGTTTTTACCGGCGATGGTGCAACCGGGCAATTAAGTCATAGATGTAGGAAAAAAAATATATGCAGACTTGACCTGTTCGATTTGGTCAACTTGATCCTTTAAACGATGTACGTTTCTGACAAACGCAAAAAAGATGTCTACTTGGGCAAACCTGACCCTAAAAAATCGATCAATGGGCCCATCCCTAAAAGAAACATTAAGCTCCGGTTATATAACTGCTGGGATTGTCTTTGTTTTTTCGGATCAATTTTTGGCAAAATTAATTTCTTTTTATGATTGTTTTTACCGGCGATGGTGTAATCAACCAATTTAGTCATATATGTAGAAAAACAAATATTATGGACACTTGACCTGTTTGATTTGGTCAACTTGATCCTTTAAAAGAGGTACATTTCTGGCAAATCCAAAAAGATGTCTACTTGGACAAAGCAGATCCTAGAAAATCGATTAAGCAGCCCATCCCTAATAAAAACATAAAGCTCCGGTTACGTAACCGACGGGTTTGCCATTGTTTTTGGGGCCAATTTTTGGCAAAATTCATTTCTTTCTATGATTATTTTTATCGGCGATTACGCAACGGGCAGTGAAGCTCATAGACGTAGGAAAAAATATTATGGACATTTGACCTGTTCGATTTGGTCAACTTGATACTTTAGAATTATCAAGTTGACCTGACAAGTCCAAATACGATATCTATTTGAACAAAGCAGATTTTAGAAAATCGATTAAGCAGCCCATCCCTAATAAAAACATGAAGCTCTGGTTATGTGACCCTCAGGCTAGTCATTGTTTGTAGGGTCAATTTTTAGCAAAATTAATTTCTTTTTTTCATTGTTTTTACTGGCGACGTAACTGCCGGGATTGCCATTGTTTTTGGGGTCAATTTTTGGCAAAATTAATTTCTTTTTATGATTGTTTTTACCGGCGATGGTGCAACCGGGCAATTAAGTCATAGATGTAGGAAAAAAATATATGCAGACATGACCTGTTCGATTTGGTCAACTTGATCCTTTAAAAGATGTACGTTTCTGACAAACGCAAAAAAGATGTCTACTTGGGCAAACCTGACCCTAAAAAATCGATCAATGGGCCCATCCCTAAAAGAAACATTAAGCTCCGGTTATATAACTGCTGGGATTGTCTTTGTTTTTTCGGATCAATTTTTGGCAAAATTAATTTCTTTTTATGATTGTTTTTACCGGCGATGGTGTAATCAACCAATTTAGTCATAGATGTAGAAAAACAAATATTATGGACACTTGACCTGTTTGATTTGGTCAACTTGATCCTTTAAAAGAGGTACATTTCTGACAAATCCAAAAAGATGTCTACTTGCACAAAGCAGATCCTAGAAAATCGATTAAGCAGCCCATCCCTAATAAAAACATAAAGCTCCGGTTACGTAACCGACGGGTTTGCCATTGTTTTTGGGGCCAATATTTGGCAAAATTCATTTCTTTCTATGATTATTTTTACCGGCGATTACGCAACGGGCAGTCAACTCATAGACGTAGGAAAAAAATATTATGGACATTTGACCTGTTCGATTTGGTCAACTTGATACTTTAGAAGGATCAAGTTGACCTGACAAGTCCAAATACGATATCTATTTGAACAAAGCAGATTTTAGAAAATCGATTAAGCAGCCCATCCCTAATAAAAACATGAAGCTCTGGTTATGTGACCCTCAGGCTAGTGATTGTTTGTAGGGTCAATTTTTAGCAAAATTAATTTCTTTTTTTCATTGTTTTTACTGGCGACGTAACTGCCGGGATTGACATTGTTTTTGGGGTCAGTTTTTGGCAAAATTAATTTCTTTTTATGATTGTTTTTACCGGCGATGGTGCAATCGGGCAATTAAGTCATAGATGTAGGAAAAAAAATATATGCAGACTTGACCTGTTCGATTTGGTCAACTTGATCCTTTAAAAGATGTACGTTTCTGACAAACGGAAAAAAAATGTCTCCTTGGGCAAACCTGACCCTAAAAAATCGATCAATGGGCCCATCCATAAAAGAAACATTAAGCTCCGGTTATATAACTGCTGGGATTGTCTTTGTTTTTTCGGATCAATTTTTGGCAAAATTAATTTCTTTTTATGATTGTTTTTACCGGCGATGGTGTAATCAACCAATTTAGTCATAGATGTAGAAAAACAAATATTATGGACACTTGACCTGTTTGATTTGATCAACTTGATCCTTTAAAAGAGGTACATTTCTGGCAAATCCAAAAAGATGTCTACTTGGACAAAGCAGATAGTAGAAAATCGATTACGCAGCCCATCCCTAATAAAAACATAAAGCTCCGGTTACGTAACGAACGGGTTTGCCATTGTTTTTGGGGCCAATTTTTGGCAAAATTCATTTCTTTTTATGATTATTTTTACCGGCGATTACGCAACGGGCAGTCAACTCATAGACGTAGGAAAAAATATTATGGACATTTGACCTGTTCGATTTGGTCAACTTGATACTTTAGAAGGATCAAGTTGACCTGACAAGTCCAAATACGATATCTATTTGAACAAAGCAGATTTTAGAAAATCGATTAAGCAGCCCATCCCTAATAAAAACATAAAGCTCTGGTTATGTGACCCTTAGGCTAGTCATTGTTTGTAGGGTCAATTTTTAGCAAAATTCATTTATTTTTTTCATTGTTTTTACTCGCGATGTAACTGCCGGGATTGACATTGTTTTTGGGGTCAGTTTTTGGCAAAATTAATTTCTTTTTATGTTTTTACCGACGATTATGCAAAAGATGGTGCATCATCGCAAGTACGTTTCTGGCAAACCCAAATGATGTCTACTTGGACAAAGCAGATCTTAAAAAATCGATTAAGCAGCCCATCCCTAATAAAAACATAAAACTCCGGTTATGTGATTCTCGGGCTAGCCATTGTTTTTGGGGTCAATTTTTTTCAAAATTAGTTTCTTTTTTCGTTTGTTTTTACCGGCGATGAAGCTTTTCAGTAGCCCAACAACCCAAAAAGATGTCTTCTTGGACAAACTGATTCTAGAAAATCGATCAGGCAGCCCATCCCTAATAGAAACATAAAGCTACGATTATGCAGGCGGCGAGAATGCCGTTGTTTTTTGGGGTCAATTTTTGGTAAAATTGATTTTTTAATGTTTGTTCTTACCGGCGATGGTGCGACCAGTTCGATTTGGTCAACTTGATCTTTAAGTAGATGTCGGGGGTATTCATTTGAAAGAACAAAAGTTGATTTACTTTAATTATGTTATCTTGTTCTGTCAAAAATTTCTGGCCTTCTAGATGTCGTTTTCCCGTCGTGCAACGGGCAATTTAGTCATAGATGTAGGAAAAAATATTATGGAGTCTTGACCTTCACGACTTTCTAGGATCTGCTTGTACAAAGTAGTTCCTAGAAAATCGATCAAGCAGCCCATCCCTAATAGAAATATAAAACTCCAGTTAATAAGAGCGGGTTTGCAATGGTTTTTTTTCAGTGGGATCAAACGCTTTTCTTTAGATTTGTGATTTTCTTCTCTTTAGGGCTTAGTAATTTTTCGATATTTTGAAATTTGCATGTTTTTTTTGCGTAATTTTTTCTCCAGTTTTGATTTTTAGTACCTGTCTTAGTTTCGCTTTTTGGTGCCTTTTTAGCGATTCATAAAATTTATACCTTTTTCAACCTCTTTTAGGTTTTTTTTCGCAGAAGTAGAAGACCAGGAACTTTTATTAGCCCATCTGAAACGACCTCTAGTATAACTTCTGCTGAACCCAAAGCCCGTAGAACCTCGCTTATCAGAACCACGACTGTTCAGAAAAACTCCGTTAATGACGTGCAAGCTGAATCCTCCTCTGGAGGCACCACTGAGCCAACCAAGAACAGTCGCATCAGGTTCTTCTCAACGACCATGTCGAGGTTTAAATATTTTGAACCATCGTAGCATCGCAGTTTATACTCCACACCAGGGACAGTACAAGGACAAACTGAACACAGTCAGGAATATGGAGACAGAACAAGGAAATCTACCCTAACCTGGATAGATCCAAGGCCTCGTGGCTACTTGGGAGAAGTCGGCAGCCCCTGGGAGACCTTATGGGAATCCTCACTGGCCACTGCTGACTAAGCAGATACATGCACCTCCTAGGAATGGTGGGTAGTCCATTCTGCATCCACTGTGGAGCAGGGGAAGAGTCGTTATACTACTTTCTGGGAGTGTGCTATAGGTGGACGCGACTGTGCCACAGGACACTGGGACTCGCCTTCCTCCATCGAAAGGAGCTTCTGACTCTGAGATGGGAGGGGATACTCTCCTTCATCAGAGGGACGGTTCGTCTCGTGGAGGGATTGAGGGCCCAGGCGGAGTAGCGATGGGTGGATCAGGGGACTGTGAGAAGGGCCTTTAAATACCTACTACTACTATATGCTCCAGACTGTTCTACTCTCTAAACTTCCCCGATGATTACTACGATGATCATTTTTGGCGTTTCGTCGATGATATAGAGAGTGACAGTGATTTTGAACACGAACATGAGTACGGGTTTGAGCGTCATGAGGAGGAGCCTGAAGATGACGGTCCCAAGTACACTGTCTATTCGTTCAAGAGGACTCACCAGTTTGAGTCCAGCATGAACTTTGTGAAAAGAAAAGGTTTTACCATCGACTCAAGTCGCGGAAGGAGAAGCCACGACTTTCAGTCATGTGATTTATGATGAGGAAAAATGTTCTTCATTGCCCTCTTCAATGACTGCAGAGTACCATCCGCGCAGCACCTTGAAGTCAATAAAAGACAGACCGAAATTGGGACCTGGTAGATCGAAAACGACTGAAAGCCCAGAGTTTGAAAAAGGTTTTTAAGAAAGGGAAGAACAACCACCTCTACCACTAAACAAACTTCTATACAGATACAGGACTACTCAACCATCTCCAAGATCAACTCCAGCTGCAAAAACTGAAAGTGTCAAATAAAGCCCGGAAACCTTCATCGAAACCGAAATTTGCAAAAATCTCCTCCACAACACAACTTCCATTCGATGATGGCAGCATTGATACGGAGGCTGTTAAAAGCCGCAACAAGGAGCTCTTTTCCCAGAGGAAAATGAACACCCCCTTCGCCCACAACTACCATTGCAACACAGTCCACTGGCCCCAGTCTCACCACCCTCCACCGCGTGATTGTTGAGGTTGCAGTGAGGAGAGTGAAGATCATTTCGCTGCAACTTGAACCGCTTAAATTTAAATCCCTGAACGAGGTGTCTCTTAATTATTTAGTTATTTATATTTTTTACTGTTTTTTTTAGTTTGAGTTTCTTTTTATTATTAATAATTTCTTGTACTGTAATTTTTAGATATTTTGAAACTTGCATGGCATTTTAAGCATGTTTTTTTGGTTATTTGCGTCACCTTTTCCCCAGTTTAGATTTTTAGTATATGCCTTAGTTCTTCTAGTTCGTAATGCCTTTTTGACGATTCTTAAAATTTACATATTTTTCAATCTCTTTTAAGTTTAATTTTTGGTTTTTAAAACGCAGAAAACTTTACCTCCCTAATTATTTTGTCATTTATACTTTTTACGGTTGTAACCCATTTACTATTATTTTTTAATTACGCGCAAAAGCCTCCGCATAATTGGGAACTCACCTTAACATGTCAAATATATGTAACACCTCGTTGCTAAGGTAACATCAAGTATCCAAGGAGTTGTTTATCCAAATAGATATGAAAGCACGTATTTACTCCATTTACGGTAGTCAGTCGCCAGCCCCAGCCATCCTGGGAGTAGCACCTCCTCCTAAAAAGCCAGACCTGTTACCTGAACATGATCTCTTATTCCAATCCTGAACGTAATAGCGGTTTTCACGGGCGGCACTAGTGCGCAATGAGTGTATTTCCGTCTCTATAATTTGCTTAAATTAACAAAGAATAGAAATACACTCAGTGCGCACTAGTGCTGTCAGTGAAAAACGCTGTAAGTTACAGGTTAAAGGGGCAATTCAACTTACTTTATGGTTGAAGTTAACTAAATCAGGTGGAGCCACAGTGGGTGGACCACACTCTCTTATCTATGGGTGGAACATTCCGCCTGGTAGATATAATTCGGTCGTCTCTTTCTTTCGCATAAAAGTGGTTATCCTTTTTAACTCGCTGGAGCATTGCAGTGGGCATTTTGTACATATACAGGGTACAGCATAACCCCCTTTATATTTCCGTCTCCAAACTGATCCGAATATCCTTACCTAGTCATTTCCCATTATGAGGTATCTAGTAGTTCACTGGGTATAGGGTTTTGTTTGCAATTATCGTTATAACGTATTAAAACTTTATAAATATAAACACCGTTTCACAACTTTCACAACAAGGCGAAAGATTCAATGTCAACTGTCCAAACTGTCAAAAGCCTAATAGGCATTTTCCAACGAATCGCTCCGTCTACACCACCAGTGTAACTAGAACTCTGTCTCCGTCTGTTTAAAAGCTACACAATAAAAACATAAATCCAAGATTTGAATTGTTAGCTTTTCGAGAAGTATGTTTTATGGCTCAAACAAGTATTATCTTGTTCTCGTTGCTAAAACAAACTTTAGGCTCATTATCATAAACACAAGACCTAAGTCGTACGATTGTTATTAGTGGAAGAGAGGTTGTTTGGTGCACATGATTGATAAATCGTATGTTGTTTGCCTTTGATTGCGGGCCTAATTAAAAAAATTAAATCGATACTCGAGGTTAACAAAAATAAGAATCTTACCACCTTATATTGTCTAAATTTAGCCTTTACGCGTGTATCGTATCTGTTTTTGGTTTATTAACAGATGACCTTAGCGCGAGTTAAGGGCAAGATTTATCTGCGGGAATAGCGCTATTCCGCAGAGGCATTCGGCGGGGCTCTAGTCAGGACCTTCACCTGGGCTCTCGAGATAAGTGATGAATCAAGGAAATAAACGTCTGGAAGTGTTTTGATACAGAGCTGATTAGATAAGGTAGCAATTTCGAGTGTGTTGACATTGCAAATGAGTGGGCTTAAATTGGAAGGTTCTCCATAAATTTCGAATGCGTAGTACTATCTACGCACTTAGGTATTAAAAGTTTTCGGTACTTTTTTGTGCCCGGTTGAGGCACGTTGGTAATTAATAAGATACTTTTATCTGTGAGTTATTAAGTTTAGTCATCATTTAATGTATATTGATTGAATGGCAAAACTCAAGGAGTCATCGTGCTCAGTGCAATCGAAGTTTTGGAAAAATAAAATGACAGATTCAAATAGCATTATTTTTGTCGAAAAAAAAACCTTTGAGGCAATTTGTTGAGCTTGAGCTAAGGGCTGGAAACGCCCTTAGCACGTAAACTTTAAATGCAAATGAGAAGTTTTTGAAAAAATTCAGATCATTAGTTAGGGCCAAAATCGGTTAAAATCTACTTTAAACGACTAAAAATGCAAATTAAAAAAGTTTAAAAAAAAATTCAAGTTAGGATTATCAACTTAGAAAATCGCAGTTTTCGAAAAGTGCCATTGAAATAAAAAAGACTGTTGTTACAGTCTTGCGTTTTATATGATGCCTAATGATCAGACTTGAGCTTAAAAACGTCACTGGGTCCTTGTCAAATCTGTCACCTAGTTGTCAGTTCTTTTAAACGGTGGTCGTTGTCGCTTCTTCACCGTATTTCAGGGTCAATTTTATCAAAAAATTAATTTAAAAACCGCGTTAAGTGCGATTTAAGTGAGTAATGTCATTAAGAAAAGTATCAAACACAGTTTAGTGTAGCGGTTGGGCACTGCGCTAGCGCGAGCACGAAGCAAAAGTGGTGTTTTGATGTCAGCAAGCAGCTACGGAATGCGAGTTAAGACAACGAGCAGGCTCAGAACTTGGGCCCAACTTTTCAGAATTTAAAGGTAAGTTCTCACATTTTGCATCTAAATCATAGTTAGGAGCAATCATAAATTTAGGACACAATACGTTTATGCTGTTTAAGAGAAAATACGTTTTATATGGTATAGAATTGACAGCATTGCGCTCTAGAATTTTCCTTAGACCAAGAAGAAAGCTCGCGCAGTTGATCTTGCAGCGTTGCCAAACTGCGCTGAAATATTGGGAAACTTGTTTTTTTGGTACTTAGGGGGTAAAAAAGTCTAAAACATCTAGGTCATGTTCTTTTCATTAAGTTTCATTAGTTTTTCTCATGAGAACGTTTCAGCTCTATCTTATTAAAATCTTGTGCGTGTAAGTACCAGTAAAACTGCTGTAAACAGCCCCATCCTTTTTATTATATGACCAAAAATGTTAACAAAGATGGCTGGGAGGATAACTACATTAATATAATTGAAAACTCTGCGTGTAGAAAAAAATTTTGTAGTTCCACTAGAGGGAAACCCGAGGTATAGTGCCATAGTGCGATAAATTTATCACTACCGATAATAAATTGTTCTAAGAACAGATACAGGATTAGCGGACCGTAAAAAGTCAATTACTTACGTATCTTATTTCTATGTAATACTTAGTCTTCTTTGGCGCCAAGGTGCTTATACAGATCGACTGAAATTATTAGTGATGGGCTGGGGTGTTTCGATACATGACGTCAGTTACCAGATCAAATGGTTAAGGTGGGGGGGGGGTATTACGACTTTTTTTCATCATTTTGATTTCGTCTTCATCCCCCACCATCGGAAGTTCCGTAGATGCAATATTTTTGGAGGTAGACCCCTTCGGTGGTCGATTTTTAGGCACTTCTTGATCGTTTTTTAAAAAAACCAGCAAAAAAAAATCCCTAAATGTTTTTGAAAATGTCGAATCTACCCACATTGTCATTTTTATGTTTTTGGGAAAATTCAATTGTCTATCTAAATAAAGCAAAACTGACTTACATCTTCAAACTTGTTGTTCTTGAAAAAATAAATTTTTGGACCAAAGTAAAAAAAGTTGACTAAAAACGACAAAAAATGTTTGTTCTTTTTCGAATTATAATTATGGCAAGAACTAGGAGAAAATGGCTTATAGAGCGCAAAAGTGCAACTTTAGGATGCTTGGAATAATTGAGAAATTCGTAAGGCCAAAATCGCTTTAAAATCATTGAAAAAAATAAAAAATGCAAATTCAAAGTTTTTCAAAAAAAAACAATTAGGGATAGGACAAAAGTCAGTTAAAAATTACATTAAAAGACAAAAAATGCAAATTAAAATTTTTGGAAAACGTAGGTTAGGATTAGGGCCATAAATCGGTGAACAATTATTTAAAGCGTTAAAAAATGGAAATGTGGAAAAATTCGGGTTAAAATTAGGCCTAAAATCAGCTAAAAACATTGTCTAACATGCATATTTTGATGTTTAGACAATGTTTAAAAATACTAAATAGATAAGGTAAAACTGACTCAAACTTTGTAACTTGTTGATCTTCAAAAATTAATTTTTGGACCAAAGTAAAAGAAATTTTACCAAATGCGAATCATTCAAAACCCATAAAATTTGAAGAAAAGCGTAAGCGATGATTGGGTCCAAAATCGCTTAAAATCGACTGAAGAGGCCTAAAATTTTAAATCAAAATTGTTAAGTAGGTAATTATAAAAAACGTCTAAAAATGCATATTTGGAGCCTTAGGAAACACTTAAAAATAATGAATTTGGGCTAAAAGCAGTTAAAATCTACCCACATTGTCATTTTTATGTTTTTAGGGAAATTCAATTTTAAATCTAAATAAAGCAAAACTGACTTATATCTTGTAATTTGTCGTTGTTGAAAAAATTAATTTTTGGACCAAAGTAAAAAAATTGACTCAAAGCGACAAAAAATAAAAGTTTGTTCTTTTTCGAAATACAATTATGACAAAAAACTAGTAGAAAATAGCTCAAAGAGCGTAAAAGTGCAAATTTGGAGTACTGGAATAATTGAGAAATTCATATGGCCAAAATCCGTTAAAAACGAGGTTAAAAATCATTAAAAACCATAAAAAATGCAAATTCAAAGTTTTTGAAAAAAAAAACAAATTAGGGATAGGACAAAAGTTAGTTAAAAATTAAGTACTTTAAAAGAAAAAAAAATACAAATTAAAATTTTTGGAAAACGTAGGTTAGGATTAGAGCCATAAATCGGTGAAAAATTATTTAAAGCGTTAAAAAATGCAAATTTGAAACGTGGAAAAATTCGGGTTAAAATTAGGCCTAAACTCAGTTAAGAAACATTGTCTAAACATGCATATTTTGATGTTTAGACAATGTTTAAAAACACTAAATAAGGCAAAACTGACTCAAACTTTCTAACTTGTTGGTCTTGAAAAAAATTATTTTTGGTCCAAAGTAAAAGAAATTTGACCAAATGCGACTCAAAATAGAAAGTGGGTGTTTTTTTCAAGAATATCAGGTTAGAAGAGGTCGATAAAAAGTAGTTTAAAGAGTGTAAGAGTGTAAAATTGTGAAGCATTTGAAAAAAATTCAAAAATTCGTATGGCCAAAATCTCTAAAACCCATAGAATTTTAAGAAAAGCGTAGGGGATGATTGGGGCCAAAATCGCTTAAAATCGACTAAAGAGGCCTAAAAATTTAAATCAAAATTGTTAAGTAATTATACAAAACGTCTAAAAATGCATATTTTGGACCCTTAGGATATACTTAGAAATAATGAATTTGGACTAAAAGCAGTTAAAATCTACCCACATTGTCATTTTCTTGTTTTTAGAAAAATTCAATTTTATATCTAAATAAAGCATAACTGACTTAGATCTTCTAACTTGTTCTTGAAAATTTTTATTTTTGGACCAAAGTAAAAAAGTTGACTAAAAACGACAAAAAATAAAAGTTTGAAAGTTTTAAAAGTTTTTCGAATTATAATTATGCCAAAAACTAGGAGAAAATGGCTCATAGAGCGCAAAAGTGCAACTTTGGGGTACTTGGAATGATTGAGAAATTCGTATGACCAAAATCGTTTTAAAATCATTAAAAACAATAAAAAATGCAAATTCAAAGTTTTTGAAAGAAAAACAAATTATAGATAGGAAAAAAATCAGTTAAAAATTACTTTGAAAGACAAAAAATGCAAATTAAGATTTTTGAAAAACGTAGGTTAGGATTAGGGCCATAAATTGGTCAAAAATTGGTTAAAGCGTTAAAAAATGCAAATATGGAATGTGGAGAAATTCGGGTCAAAATTAGGCCTAAACTCGGTTAAAAACATTGTCTAAACATGCATATTTTGATGTTTAGACAATGTTTAAAAATACTAAATAACGCAAAACTGACTCAAACTTTCTAACTTGTTGGTCTTGAAAAAAATTATTTTTGGTCCAAAGTAAAAGAAATTTGACCAAATGCGACTCAAAATAGAAAGTGGGTGTTTTTTTCAAGAATATCAGGTTAGAAGAGGTCGATAAAAAGTAGTTTAAAGAGTGTAAGAGTGTAAAATTGTGAAGCATTTGAAAAAAATTCAAAAATTTGTATGGCCAAAATCTCTAAAACCCATAGAATTTTAAGAAAAGCGTAGGGGATGATTGGGGCCAAAATCGCCTAAAACCGACTAAAGGGCCTAAAAATTTAAATCAAAATTGTTTCGTAATTATACAAAACGTCTAAAAATGCATATTTGGAGCCTTAGGAAACACTTAGAAATAATGAATTTGGGCTAAAAGCAGTTAAAATCTACCCACATTGTCATTTTTATGTTTTAGGGAAATTCAATTTTAAATCTAAATAAAGCAATACTGACTTACATCTTCTAACTTGTTGTTCTTGAAAAAATTAATTTTTGGACCAAAGTAAAAAAAGTTGACTAAAAACGACAAAAAGTAAAAGTTTTTTGGTTTTTCGAATTATAATTATGGCAAAAAACTAGGAGAAAATGGCTCAAAGAGCGTAAAAGTGCAAATTTGGAGTACTTGGAATAATTGAGAAATTCATATAGCCAAAATCCGTTAAAAACGAGGTTAAAAATCATTAAAAACAATAAAAAATGCAAATTCAAAGTTTTTGAAAAAAAAAAAACAAATTAGGGATAGGGCAAAAGTTAGTTAAAAATTAAGTACCTGCTTTAAAAAACAAAAAATACAAATTAAAATTTTTGGAAAACGTAGGTGAGGATTAGGGCCATAAATCGGTGAAAAATTATTTAAAGCGTTAAAAAATGCAAATTTGAAATGTGGAAAAATTCGGGTTAAAATTAGGCCTAAACTCAGTTAAGAAACATTGTCTAAACATGCATATTTTGATGTTTAGACAATGTTTAAAAATACTAAATAAGGCAAAACTGATTCAAATTTTCTAACTTGTTGGCCTTGAAAAAATTTATTTTTGGTCCAAAGTAAATGAATACGACTTAAAACAGAAATTGGGTGTTTTTTTCAGGAATATCAGGTTAGAAGAAGTCGATAAAAAGTAATTTAAAAAGTGGAAGAGTAAAATTGTGTATGGCCAAAATCTCCAAAACTTAAAAAAATTTAAGAAAAGCGTAACGGATGATTGGGGCCAAAATCGCTTAAAATCGACTGAAGAGGCCTAAAAATTTAAATCAAAATTGTTAAGTAATTATACAAAACGTCTAAAAATGCATATTTGGAGCCTTAGGAAACACTTAGAAATAATGAATTTGGGCTAAAAGCAGTTAAAACCTACCCACATTGTCATTTTTATGTTTTTAGGGAAATTCAATTTTATATCTAAATAAAGCAAAACTGACTTACATCTTCCAACTTGTTCTTGAAAAAATTAATTTTTGGACCAAAGTAAAAAAAGTTGACTAAAAACTACAAAAAATACAAGTTTGAAAGTTTTACAAGTTTTTCGAATTATAATTATGGCAAAAACTAGGAGACAATGGCTCAAAGAGCGTAAAAGTGCAAGTTTGGGGTACTTGGAATAATTGACAAATTCATATGGCCACAATCGGTTAAAAATCATTAAAAACAATAAAAAATGCAAATTCAAAGTTAAAAAAAAAACGAATTAGGGATAGGACAAAAGTCAGTTAAACATTACATTAAAAGACAAAAAATGCAAATAAAAGTTTTTGGAAAACGTGGGTTAGGATTAGGTCCATAAATCGGTGAAAAATTGTTTAAAGGGTTAAAAAATGCAAATTTGGAAAGTGGAGAAATTCGGGCTAAAATTAGGCCTAAACTCGGTTAAAAACATTGTCTTAACATGCATATTTTGATGTTTAGACAATGTTTAAAAATACTAAATAAGGCAAAACTGACTCAGAATGTCTAACTTGTTGGTCCCGAAAAAAATTATTTTTAGTCCAAAGTAAAAGAAATTTGACCAAATGAAGTTTAAAGAGTGTAAAATTGTGAAGCATTTGAAAAAAATTCAAAAATTCCTATGGCCAAAAATCTCCAAAACCCATAAAATGTTAAGAATAGCTTATGGTATGATTGGGGCCAAAATCGCTTAAAATCGACTAAAGAGGCCTAAAAATTTAAATCAAAATTGTTAAGTAATTTGTTGGTGAAGTTAGCGGGATTAGGACAAATAATGCACCTCTTCTTTATTTGAAAATGGCCGACGTTTCGACTATTTATTTAGTCTTCATCAGGGCTATTCTCACTTAGAGAGGGTAGTCAGTTAAAGTACGATTTAAGGTAGTTACGGTAGCAAACTCCTTTTTCGCAAATTTTGTACCTTGGGCAACAGATGTGTGTTTTGTCGAGCCCAAGATACCAGGGTCACCGAACAATCGAATGGAGTTTGCTACCGTAACTACCTTAAATCGTACTTTAACTGACGACCCTCTCTAAGTGAGAGTAGCCCTGATGAAGACTAAATAAATAGTCGAAACGTCGGCCATTTTCAAATAAAGAAGAGGTGCATTATTTGTCCTAATCCCGCTAACTTCACCAACTACTTATAACTTAAGGACGCTAATTACAACAATGAATTGTTAAGTAATTATACGAAACGTCTAAAAATGCATATTTGGAGCCTTAGGAAACACTTAGAAATAATGAATTTGGGCTAAAAGCAGTTAAAATCTACCCATATCGTAATTTTTTTGTTTTTAGGGAAATTCAATTTTATATCTAAATAAAGCAAAACTGACTTACACCTTCTAACTTGTAGTTTTTGAAAAAATTAATTTTTGGACCAAAGTAAAAAAAGTTGACTGAAAACGACAAAAAGTAAAAGTTTGTTGTTTTTCGAATTATAATTATGCCAAAGAACTAGGAGAAAATGGCTCAAAGAGCGTAAAAGTGCAAATTTGGAGTACTTGGAATAATTGAGAAATTCATATGGCCAAAACCCGTTAAAAACGAGGTTAAAAATCATTAAAAACAATAAAAAATGCAAATTCAAAGTTTTTGAAAAAAAAACAAAGTAGGGATAGGGCAAAAGTTAGTTAAGAATTAAGTACTTTAAAAGACAAAAAATACAAATTAAAATTTTTGGAAAATATAGGTTAGGATTAGGGCCATAAATCGGTGAAAAATTATTTAAAGCGTTAAAAAAACCAAATTTGAAATGTGGAAAAATTCGGGTTAAAATTAGGCCTAAACTCAGTTAAGAACCATTGTCTAAACATGCATATTTTGATGTTTAGACAATGTTTAAAAATGCTAAATAAGGCAAAACTGACTCAAAATTTCTAACTTGTTGGTCTTGAAAAAAAATATTTTTGGTCCAAAGTATATGATTACGACTTAAAACAGAAATTGGGTGTTTTTTTCAAGAATATCAGGTTAGAAGAAGTCGATAAAAAGTAATTTAAAAAGTGGAAGAGAAAAACTGTGTATGGCCAAAATCTCCAAAACTTAAAAGATTTTAAGAAAAGCGTAGGGCATGATTGGGGCCAAAATCGCTTAAAATCGACTGAAGAGGCTTAAAAGTTTAAATCAAAATTGTTAAGGAATTATACAAAACGTCTAGAAATGCATTTTTGGGGCCTTAGGAATCACTTCGAAATAATTAATTTGGGCTAAAAGCAGTTAAAATCTACCCACATTGTCATTTTTATGTTTTTAGGGAAATTCAATTTTATATCTAAATAAAGCAAAACTGACTTACATCTTCTAATTTGTTGTTCGTGAAAAAATTAATTTTTGGACCAAAGTAAAAAAAGTTGACTAAAAACGACAAAAAATAAAAGTTTGTTTTTTTTTCGAAATATAATTATGACAAAAAACTAGTAGAAAATGGCTCAAAAAGCGTAAAAGTGCAAATTTGGGGTACTTGGAATAATTGAGAGATTCATATGGCCAAAATCGGTTGACCATTAAAAACGATAAAAAATCCAAATTCAAAGTTAAAAAAAACAAATTAGGGATAGGACAAAAGTCAGTAAAAATTCCTTTAAAAGACAAAAAATGCAAATTAAAATTTTTGGAAAACGTCGGTTAGGACTAGGGCCATAAATCGGTAAAAAATTATTTAAAGCGTTAAAAAATGCAAAACTGGAATGTGGAGAAATTCGGGATAAAATTAGGCCTACACTCGGTTAAAAACATTGTCTAAACATGCATATTTTGATGTTTAAACAATGTTTAGAAATACTAAATAAGGCAAAACTGACTCAAAATTTCTAACTTTTTTGGTCTTGAAAAAAATTATTTTTGGTCCAAAGTAAATGAATACGACTTAAAACAGAAATTGGGTGTTTTTTTCAGGAGTATCAGGTTAGAAGAAGTCGATAAAAAGTATTTTAAAAAGTGGAAGAGTGAAACTGTGTATGGCCAAAATCTCCAAAACTTAAAAAAATTTTAAGAAAAGCGTAAGGGATGATTGGGGCCAAAATCGCTTAAAATCGACTGGAGGCCTAAAAATTTAAATCAAAATTGTTAAGTAATTATACAAAACGTCTAAAAATGCATATTTGGAGCCTTAGGAAACACTTAGAAATAATGAATTTGGGCTAAAAGCAGTTAAAATCTACCCACATCGTAATTTTTTTGTTTTTAGGGAAATTCAATTTTATATCTAAATAAAGCAAAACTGACTTACATCTTCTAACTTGTAGTTTTTGAAAAAATTAATTTTTGGACCAAAGTAAAAAAATTTGACTAAAAACTACAAAAAATAGAAGTTTGAAAGTTTTACAAGTTTTTCGAATTATAATTATGGCAAAAATTAGGGGAAAATGGCTCAAAGAGCGTAAAAGTGCAAGTTTGGGGTACTTGGAATAATTGACAAATTCATATGGCCACAATCGGTTAAAAATCATTAAAAACAATAAAAAATGCAAATTCAAAGTTAAAAAAAAACGAAATAGGGATAGGACAAAAGTCAGTTAAACATTACATTAAAAGACAAAAAATGCAAATAAACGTTTTTGGGAAACGTGGGTTAGGATTAGGTCCATAAATCGGTGAAAAATTGTTTAAAGGGTTAAAAAATGCAAATTTGGAAAGTGGAGAAATTCGGGCTAAAATTAGGCCTAAACTCGGTTAAAAACATTGTCTTAACATGCATATTTTGATGTTTAGACAATGTTTAAAAATACTAAATAAGGCAAAACTGACTCAGACTTGTTGGTCTTGAAAAAAATTATTTTTAGTCCAAAGTAAAAGAAATTTGACCAAATGTAGTTTAAAGAGTGTAAAATTGTGAAGCATTTGAAAAAAATTCAAAAATTCCTATGGCCAAAAATCTCCAAAACCCATAAAATTTTAAGAAAAGCGTATGGTATGATTGGGGCCAAAATCGCTTAAAATCGACTGAAGAGGCCTAAAAGTTTAAATCAAAATTGTTAAGTAATTATACAAAACGTCTAAAAATGCATATTTGGAGCCTTAGGAAACACTTACAAATAATGAATTTGGGCTAAAAGCAGTTAAAATCTACCTTTTTTGTTTTTAGGAAAATTCAATATTATATCTAAATAAAGCAAAACTAACTTACATCTTCTAACTTGTAGTTCTTGAAAAAATTAATTTTTGGACCAAAGTAAAAAAAGTTGACTAAAAACGACAAAAAGTAAAAGTTTTTTGGTTTTTCGAATTATAATTATGGCAAAAAACTAGGAGAAAATGGCTCAAAGAGCGTAAAAGTGCAAATTTGGAGTACTTGGAATAATTGAGAAATTCATATGGCCAAAACCCGTTAAAAACGAGGTTAAAAATCATTAAAAACAATAAAAAATGCAAATTCAAAGTTTTTGAAAAAAAAAACAGAGTAGGGATAGGACAAAAGTTAGTTAAAAATTAAGTACTTTAAAAGACAAAAAATACAAATTAAAATTTTTGGAAAACGTAGGTGAGGATTAGGGCCATAAATCGGTGAAAAAATATTTAAAGCGTTAAAAAATGCAAATCTGGAATGTGGAGAAATTCGGGCTAAAATCAGGCCTAAACTCAGTTAAGAAACATTGTTTAAACATGCATATTTCGATGTTTAGACAATGTTTAAAAATACTAAATAAGGCAAAACTGACTCAAACTTTCTAACTTGTTGGTCTTGAAAAAAATTATTTTTACTTAGATCTTCTAACTTGTTCTTGAAAATTTTAATTTTTGGACCAAAGTAAAAAAGTTGACTAAAAACGACAAAAAATAAAAGTTTGAAAGTTTTAAAAGTTTTTCGAATTATAATTATGCCAAAAACTAGGAGAAAATGGCTCATAGAGCGCAAAAGTGCAACTTTGGGGTACTTGGAATGATTGAGGAATTCGTATGACCAAAATCGTTTTAAAATCATTAAAAACAATAAAAAATGCAAATTCAAAGTTTTTGAAAAAAAAACAAATTAGAGATAGGAAAAAAATCACTTAAAAATTACCTTGAAAGACAAAAAATGCAAATTAAAATTTTTGAAAAAAGTAGGTTAGGATTAGGGCCATAAATCGGTCAAAAATTATTTAAAGCGTTAAAAAATGCAAATTTGAAATGTGGAAAAATTCGGGTTAAAATTAGGCCTAAACTCAGTTAAGAAACATTGTCTAAACATGCATATTTTGATGTTTAGACAATGTTTAAAAACACTAAATAAGGCAAAACTGACTCAAACTTTCTAACTTGTTGGTCTTGAAAAAAATTATTTTTGGTCCAAAGTAAAAGAAATTTGACCAAATGCGACTCAAAATAGAAAGTGGGTGTTTTTTTCAAGAATATCAGGTTAGAAGAGGTCGATAAAAAGTAGTTTAAAGAGTATAAGAGTGTAAAATTGTGAAGCATTTGAAAAAAAATAAAAAATTCGTATGGCCAAAATCTCCAAAACCCATAAAATTTTAAGAAAAGCGTAGGGGATGATTGGGGCCAAAATCGCTTAAAATCGACTAAAGGGGCCTAAAAATTTAAATCAAAATTGTTAAGTAATTATACAAAACGTCTAAAAATGCATATTTTGGACCCTTAGGATATACTTAGAAATAATGAATTTGGACTAAAAGCAGTTAAAATCTACCCACATTGTCATTTTTATGTTTTCAGGGAAATTCAATTTTAAATCTAAATAAAGCAAAACTGACTTACATCTTCTAACTAGTTGTTCTTGAAAAAATTAATTTTTGGACCAAAGTAAAAAAAGTTGACTAAAAACGACAAAAAGTAAAAGTTTTTTGGTTTTTCGAATTATAATTATGGCAAAAAACTAGGAGAAAATGGCTCAAAGAGCGTAAAAGTGCAAATTTGGAGTACTTGGAATAATTGAGAAATTCATATGGCCAAAATCCGTTAAAAACGAGGTTAAAAATCATTAAAAACAATAAAAAATGCAAATTCAAAGTTTTTGAAAAAAAAAACAAAGTAGGGATAGGACAAAAGTTAGTTAAAAATTAAGTACTTTAAAAGACAAAAAATACAAATTAAAATTTTTGGAAAACGTAGGTTAGGATTAGGGCCATAAATCGGTGAAAAATTATTTAAAGCGTTAAAAAATGCAAATCTGGAATGTGGAGAAATTCGGGCTAAAATTAGGCCTAAACTCAGTTAAGAAACATTGTTTAAACATGCATATTTCGATGTTTAGACAATGTTTAAAAATACTAAATAAGGCAAAACTGACTCAAACTTTCTAACTTGTTGGTCTTGAAAAAAATTATTTTTGGTCCAAAGTAAATGAATATGACTTAAAACAGAAATTGGGTGTTTTTTTCAGGAGTATCAGGTTAGAAGAAGTCGATAAAAAGTAATTTAAAAAGTGGAAGAGTAAAACTGTGTATGGCGAAAATCTCCAAAACTTAAAAGATTTTAAGAAAAGCGTAGGGCATGATTGGGGCCAAAATCGCTTAAAATCGACTGAAGAGGCTTAAAAGTTTAAATCAAAATTGTTAAGAAATTATACAAAACGTCTAGAAACGCATATTTGGAGCGTTAGGAAACACTTACAAATAATGAATTTGGGCTAAAAGCAGTTAAAACCTACCCACATTGTCATTTTTATGTTTTTAGGGAAATTCAATTTTATATCTAAATAAAGCAAAACTGACTTACATCTTCTAATTGGTTGTTCTTGAAAAAATTAATTTTTGGACCAAATTAAAAAATGTTGACTAAAAACGACAAAAAATAAAAGTTTGTTGTTTTTCGAAATATAATTATGACAAAAAACTAGTAGAAAATAGCTCAAAACGCGTAAAAGTGCAAATTTGGAGTACTTGGAATAATTGAGAAATTCATATGGCCAAAACCCGTTAAAAACGAGGTTAAAAATCATTAAAAACAATAAAAAATGCAAATTCAAAGTTTTTGAAAAAAAAAAACAAAGTAGGGATAGGACAAAAGTTAGTTAAAAATTGAGTACTTTAAAAGACAAAAAATACAAATTAAAATTTTTGGAAAACGTAGGTGAGGATTAGGGCCATAAATCGGTGAAAAATTATTTAAAGCGTTAAAAAATGCAAATTTGAAATGTGGAAAAATTCGGCTTAAAATTAGGCCTAAACTCAGTTAAGAAACATTGTCTAAACATGAATATTTTGATGTTTAGACAATGTTTAAAAATACTAAATAAGGCAAAACTGATTCAAATTTTCTAACTTGTTGGCCTTGAAAAAATTTATTTTTGGTCCAAAGTAAATGAATACGACTTAAAACAGAAATTGGGTGTTTTTTTCAGGAATATCAGGTTAGAAGAAGTCGATAAAAAGTAATTTAAAAAGTGGAAGAATAAAACTGTGTATGGCCAAAATCTCCAAAACTTAAAAAAATTTAAGAAAAGCGTAAGGGATGATTGGGGCCAAAATCGCTTAAAATCGACTGAAGAGGCCTAAAAATTTAAATCAAAATTGTTAAGTAATTATACAAAACGTCTAAAAATGCATATTTGGAGCCTTAAGAAACACTTAGAAATAATGAATTTGGGCTAAAAGCAGTTAAAATCTACCCACATTGTCATTTTTATGTTTTTAGGAAAATTCAATTTTATATCTAAATAAAGCAAAACTGACTTACATCTTCTAATTTGTTGTTCGTGAAAAAATTAATTTTTGGACCAAAGTAAAAAAAGTTGACTAAAAACGACAAAAAATAAAAGTTTGTTTTTTTTTCGAAATATAATTATGACAAAAAACTAGTAGAAAATAGCTCAAAAAGCGTAAAAGTGCAAATTTGGGGTACTTGGAATAATTGAGAGATTCATATGGCCAAAATCGGTTGACCATTAAAAACGATAAAAAATGTAAATTCAAAGTTAAAAAAAACAAATTAGGGATAGGACAAAAGTCAGTTAAAAATTACTTTAAAAGACAAAAAATGCAAATTAAAATTTTTGGAAAACGTCGGTTAGGATTAGGGCCATAAATAGGTAAAAAATTATTTAAAGCGTTAAAGTGCAAATTTTGACTACTTGGAATAATTGAGAAATTCATATGGCCAAAACCCGTTAAAAACGAGGTTAAAAATCATTAAAAACAATAAAAAATGCAAATTCAATGTTTTTGAAAAAAGAAAAACAAAGTAGGGATAGGACAAAAGTTAGTTAAAAATTAAGTACTTTAAAAGACAAAAAATACAAATTAAAATTTTTGGAAAACGTAGGTTAGGATTAGGGCCATAAATCGGTGAAAAATAATTTAAAGCGTTAAAAAATGCAAATTTGAAATGTGGATAAATTCGGGTTAAAATTAGGCCTAAAATCGGTTAAAAACATTGTCTAAACATGCATATTTTGATGTTTAGAAAGTGTTTAAAAATACTAAATAAGGCAAAACTGACTCAAACTTTCTAACTTGTTGGTCTTGAAAAAAATTATTTTTGGTCCAAAGTAAAAGAAATTTGACCAAATGCGACTCAAAATAGAAAGTGGGTGTTTTTTTCAAGAATATCAGGTTAGAAGAGGTCGATAAAAAGTAGTTTAAAGAGTGGAAGAGTGTAAAATTGTGAAGCATTTGAAAAAAAATCAAAAATTCGTATGGCCAAAATCTCTAAAAACCCATAGAATTTTAAGAAAAGCGTATGGTATGATTGGGGTCAAAATCGCTTAAAATCGACTGAAGAGGCCTAAAAGTTTAAATCAAAATTGTTAAGTAATTATACAAAACGTCTAAAAATGCATATTTGGAGCCTTAGGAAACACTTAGAAATAATGAATTTGGGCTAAAAGCAGTTAAAATCTACCTTTTTTGTTTTTAGGAAAATTCAATATTATATCTAAATAAAGCAAAACTGACTTACATCTTCTAACTTGTAGTTCTTGAAAAAATTAATTTTTGGACCAAAATAAAAAAAGTTGACTAAAAACGACAAAAAGTAAAAGTTTTTTGGTTTTTCGAATTATAATTATGGCAAAAAACTAGGAGAAAATGGCTCAAAGAGCGTAAAAGTGCAAATTTGGAGTACTTGGAATAATTGAGAAATTCATATGGCCAAAACCCGTTAAAAACGAGGTTAAAAATCATTAAAAACAATAAAAAATGCAAATTCAAAGTTTTTGAAAAAAAACAGAGTAGGGATAGGACAAAAGTTAGTTAAAAATTAAGTACTTTAAAAGACAAAAAATACAAATTAAAATTTTTGGAAAACGTAGGTTAGGATTAGGGCCATAAATCGGTGAAAAATTATTTAAAGCGTTAAAAAATGCAAATCTGGAATGTGGAGAAATTCGGGCTAAAATTAGGCCTAAACTCAGTTAAGAAACATTGTTTAAACATGCATATTTCGATGTTTAGACAATGTTTAAAAATACTAAATAAGGCAAAACTGACTCAAAATTTCTAACTTGTTGATCTTGAAAAAAATTATTTTTGGTCCAAAGTAAATGAATACGACTTAAAACAGAAATTGGGTGTTTTTTTCAGGAATATCAGGTTAGAAGAAGTCGATAAAAAGTAATTTAAAAAGTGGAAGAGTAAAACTGTGCATGGCCAAAATATTCAAAACTTAAAAAAATTTTAAGAAAAGCGTAAGGGATGATTGGGGCCAAAATCGCTTAAAATCGACTGAAGAGGCCTAAAAATTGAAATCAAAGTTGTTAAAAAATTATACAAAACGTCTAGAAACGCATATTTGGAGCGTTAGGAAACACTTACAAATAATGAATTTGGGCTAAGAGCAGTTAAAACCTACCCACATTGTCATTTTTATGTTTTTAGGGAAATTCAATTTTATATCTAAATAAAGCAAAACTGACTTACATCTTCTAATTTGTTGTTCTTGAAAAAAATAATTTTTGGACCAAATTAAAAAAAGTTGACTAAAAACGACAAAAAATAAAAGTTTGTTGTTTTTCGAAATATAATTATGACAAAAAAACTAGGAGAAAATGGCTCAAAGAGCGTAAAAGTGCAAATTTTGACTACTTGGAATAATTGAGAAATTCATATGGCCAAAACCCGTTAAAAACGAGGTTAAAAATCATTAAAAACAATAAAAAATGCAAATTCAAAGTTTTTGAAAAAAAAAACAAAGTAGGGATAGGACAAAAGTTAGTTAAAAATTAAGTTCTTTAAAAGACAAAAAATACAAACTAAAATTTTTGGAAAACGTAGGTTAGGATTAGGGCCATAAATCGGTGAAAAATAATTTAAAGCGTTAAAAAATGCAAATTTGAAATGTGGAAAAATTCGGGTTAAAATTAGGCCTAAAATCGGTTAAAAACATTGTCTAAACATGCATATTTTGATGTTTAGACAATGTTTAAAAATACTAAATAAGGCAAAACTGATTCAAACTTTCTAACTTGTTGGCCTTGAAAAAAATTATTTTTGGTCCAAAGTAAAAGAAATTTGACCAAATGCGACTCAAAATAAAAATTGGGTGTTTTTTTCAAGAATATCAGGTTAGAAGAGGTCGATAAAAAGTAGTTTAAAGAGTGTAAGAGTGTAAAATTGTGAAGCATTTGAAAAAAATTCAAAAATTTGTATGGCCAAAATCTCTAAAACCCATAGAATTTTAAGAAAAGCGTAGGAGATGATTGGGGCCAAAATCGCTTAAATCAACTGAAAAGGCTTAAAAATTTAAATCAAAATTGTTAAGGAATTATACAAAACGTCTAGAAATGCATTTTTTCTTTTGCAACTGTCAAGATAATACAAATTTTGTATACACTTTTTTTCAAAAGCCACAAATTTTGGCCTTAATCCTAACCAGAATTTTACCGAGAATTTTACCAAAAACTTTTAATTTAGATTTTTAGACGCTTGAGTAATTAATTTTTAGTTGATTTTGGTCTTAATCGTATCCAGCATGTTCCAATGATTTAAAATTCTCATTTTTAGTCGCCTTCAATCATGTTTAACCGATTTTGGCAACAAACGCCCGAAATTTGTATTTTTACAACTTTGGAGTCATTTTTTTACTAATTTTCGCTTTATTCTTATCTTGAGTTTCTCCAATAATACCAAGTTCGCATTTTGAGGCGTTTTGAGCAAAATTTATTGACTTTAGTCCAACAGTGTAATTTTGCAAAAATGATAAATCAGAATATTTTTGCCGTTTTAAAACTAGAGTTTTAAACTAGAGCTTATCCAATCACATCAAAACTTGCATTTTAAGCCCTAACCCCAACCTGCTATTTTAGCTACTTTAAGACAATTTTTTTTTTGTATTTTTTCCCTAATCCTAATTTGACTTTCTCAAAAAACACCAAATCTTTATTTTAAGATATTTCTAGTCAAATTTTACGTATTTTGACCCAAAAACTGATTTGACTAAAATCAACCGATTAGAAGATTTTGTTAATATTTTTTTGAAAAATAAAATTCTATAAGATTTAGAAGAATAAAATAATCTAGAAGAAGTCGATAATAAGTAATTTAAAAAGTGGAAGAGTAAAACTGTGTATGGCCAAAATCTTCAAAACTTAAAAAATTTTAAGAAAAGCGTAAGGGATGATTGGGGCCAAAATCGCTTAAAATCGACCGAAGAGGCCTAAAAATTTAAATCAAAATTGTTAAGAAATTATACAAAACGTCTAGAAATGCATATTTGGAGCCTTAGGAAACACTTAGAAATAATGAATTTGGGCTAAAAGCAGTTAAAATCTACCCACATTGTCATTTTTATGTTTTCAGTGAAATTCAATTTTAAATCTAAATAAAGCAAAACTGACTTACACCTTCTAACTTGTAGTTTTTGAAAAAATTAATTTTTGGACCAAAGTAAAAAAAGTTGACTAGAAACGACAAAAAGTAAAAGTTTTTTGGTTTTTCGAATTATAATTATGGCAAAAAACTAGGAGAAAATGGCTCAAAGAGCGTAAAAGTGCAAATTTGGAGTACTTGGAATAATTGAGAAATTCATATGGCCAAAATCCGTTAAAAACGAGGTTAAAAATCATTAAAAACCATAAAAAATGCAAATTCAAAGTTTTTGAAAAAAAAAACAAATTAGGGATAGGACAAAAGTTAGTTAAAAATTAAGTACTTTAAAAGACAAAAAATGGAAATTAAAATTTTTGGAAAACGTAGGTTAGGATTAGGGCCATAAATCGGTGAAAAATTATTTAAAGCGTTAAAAAATGCAAATTTGAAATGTGGAAAAATTCGGGTTAAAATTAGGCCTAAACTCAGTTAAGAAACATTGTCTAAACATGCATATTTTGATGTTTAGACAATGTTTAAAAATATTAAATAAGGCAAAACTGATTCAAATTTTCTAACTTGTTGGCCTTGAAAAAATTTATTTTTGGTCCAAAGTAAATGAATACGACTTAAAACAGAAATTGGGTGTTTTTTTCAGGAATATCAGGTTAGAAGAAGTCGATAAAAAGTAATTTAAAAAGTGGAAGAGTAAAACTGTGTATGGCCAAAATCTCCAAAACTTAAAAAAATTTAAGAAAAGCGTAAGGGATGATTGGGGCCAAAATCGCTTAAAATCGACTGAAGAGGCCTAAAAATTTAAATCAAAAGCAGTTAAAATCTACCCACATTGTCATTTTTATGTTTTTAGGGAAATTCAATTTTAAATCTAAATAAAGCAAAACTGACTTACATATTCTAACTTGTTCTTGAAAAAATTAATTTTTGGACCAAAGTAAAAAAAGTTGACTAAAAACGACAAAAAGTAAAAGTTTTTTGGTTTTTCGAATTATAATTATGGCAAAAAACTAGGAGAAAATGGCTCAAAGAGCGTAAAAGTGCAAATTTGGAGTACTTGGAATAATTGAGAGATTCATATGGCCAAAATCGGTTGACCATTAAAAACGATAAAAAATGCAAATTCAGATAGGACAAAAGTCAGTTAAAAATTACTTTCGAAGATAAAAAATGAAAATTAAAATTCTTCAAAAACGTAGGGGGTATTACGACTTTTTTCTCAATTCTCACCTTTGACTGCCTGTAACTTGAGAACGCCTCGACCGATTGGAGTGATTCTAACTGTTTTGTCACCTTCTTAATGTCCTCTTTCACTTCACACCATCGATAGGTGCAACATTTCCGGAGATAGAGCCCTTCGGAAGTCGATTTTTAGGCACTTTTTGAATCGCGTTTTTTGACTAATTTTGAAAAAACAATTTTAGAGGTTAATTTCAATCGAATTGAGTTTGTTACGTTTTTAGGGGATTGTAAACATGATATTCCGATCAAAACAGCAAAAAAAACTTCCGATTTTTTTTTAAAATGTTCAAAGGGCGCTGTTACGACATTTTTCTCAAATCTCAATTTTGACCGCATGTAACTTGAGAACGCCTCGACTGATTAGTGTGAATCCAACTGTTTTTTCATCTTTTGAATGTCCTATTTCACCTCGCACCACCGGAAGTTCCGTAAGCGCAATATTGTTGGAGATAGACCCCTTTGGTGGTCGATTTTTAGACACTTTTTGAAACTCGTTTTTTGACCATTTTTAAAAAATCCACTTTAGGTGTTAATTTCATTTGAATTGAGTTTGTTACGTTCTTAGGCGATTGCAAACGTGCCATTCCGACCAACAACAGCAAAAAAAAAAATTCTCGACAATTTTTTGAAAATGTTCAAAGGGAGGGGGGGGGGGGGTATTACGACATTTTTCTCAATTCTCAACTTTGACGGCCTGTAACTTGAGAACGCCTCGACCGATTGGAGTGATTTCAACTGTTTTTTCACCTTCTGGACGTCCTCTTTCACCTCCCGCCGGAAGTTCCGTAGGCGCCATATTGTTGGGGATAGACCTCTTCGGTAGTTTTTTAAGCACTTTTTGAATTGAGTTTGTCACGTTCTTAGGGGATTGAAAACGTGTCATTCCTATCAAAAACAGCAAAAAAAAATATCTCAAATTTTTTTGAAAATGTTTAAAGTGAGGGGGGGGGGTATTACGACATTTTTCTCAATTCTCAACTTTGATGGCCTGTAACTTGAGAACGCTTCGGCCGATTATATATATATATATATATAGGCCCTTTCGGTGGTCGGTTTTTAGGCACTTTTTGAATCGCGTTTTTTGACAATTTTTAAAAAAAACCACTTTAGAGATTAATTTCATTCGAATTAAGTTTGTTACGTTCTTAGGGGATTGAAAACGTGCCATTATAATCAAAAACAGCAAAAAAAAACTCCCGAATTTTGTTTGAAAAAGTCTAAAGGGAGGGGGGGGGGGGTATTACGACATTTTTCTCAATTCTCAACTTTGACGGCCTGTAACTTGAGAACGCCTCGACCGATTGGAGTGATTTCAACTGTTTTTTCACCTTCTGGACGTCCTCTTTCACCTCCCGCCGGAAGTTCCGTAGGCGCCATATTGTTGGGGATAGACCTCTTCGGTAGTTTTTTAAGCACTTTTTGAATTGAGTTTGTCACGTTCTTAGGGGATTGAAAACGTGTCATTCCTATCAAAAACAGCAAAAAAAAATATCTCAAATTTTTTTGAAAATGTTTAAAGTGAGGGGGGGGGGGTATTACGACATTTTTCTCAATTCTCAACTTTGATGGCCTGTAACTTGAGAACGCTTCGGCCGATTTTATATATATATATAGGCCCTTTCGGTGGTCGGTTTTTAGGCACTTTTTGAATCGCGTTTTTTGACAATTTTTAAAAAAAACCACTTTAGAGATTAATTTCATTCGAATTAAGTTTGTTACGTTCTTAGGGGATTGAAAACGTGCCATTATAATCAAAAACAGCAAAAAAAAACTCCCGAATTTTGTTTGAAAAAGTCTAAAGGGGGGGGGGGGGGGTATTACGACTTTTTTTCTCAATTTTGACCGCCTGTTTCTTATGAACGCCTCTACAGATTTGGAGTGAAGGCAACTGTTTTTCCATCTTCTGATGTCCTCTTTCATCTCCCACCATCGGAAGTTCCGTAGGTGCAATATTTTTGGGAAATAAACCCTTTTTTTGGCCATTTTTAAAAAAACCGCCTTAGACGTGAATTTCATTCGAATTGACTTTGCTACGTTCTGAGGGGATTGAAAACGTGCCATGCCGATCAAAAACAGAAACAAAAATTTCAAAATTTTTTTTGAAATTGTTCAGAAGGGGGTGCTACGACTTTTTTCTCAATTCTCAACTTTGACCGCCTTTTACTCGAGAACGCCTCCACCGATTGGATTGAATCCAACAAATTTTACTACAATAATAAATGACAAACGTGACTCAAGTCACCCATCTATAATACCAAAGAGTCATAGCAATGGTCATAACTTATGTAGTGTAAAAATAGAGTGTTCTTAGAAGTTTTAGTTGAACCGTGGTCCATTATGAAAGGTTCCTAATACTTGATACTGGCATGCATAAGTTATTAATACATTTTAACAGCCAGTCATAACTCTCATATGAATTTTTGATGGAGGATGACCTAATCCGAGACATAATCAAAGGACATGGACTTTTGTTTCTTCATCCTTTTCTTTTGACATATTTCACAGCCAACTAGACGATGTTCTCATATGACCACCCCCTACTTTGTTATACCTGGAAATTGAACAGTAAAAGAACCTGAATTCCAACTGTTTTTATCAGCAAACACGTGTCTTCTACAAGGAAACATTTTCTAGGGCAAGTGGTGAGCGACAGCAATCCTTATTCAATTCCTGCAACAAATCCATGATTACTAAAATTAAATTGCACACACATTGTAGATCATGTTTTCGCCAGCATAACCGTAAAATACCGGTAACGCTCAATAACATTCCATATCAAAAGCTCATAAAACTTGTTGTCAATAATAGAACGCAAGGTCCCCTCGGATCACTCGAAAATCTTCCACATTATACCTCTCTTATCTAGACAGATATTTAGTGTTTTTCGGAAACGTGAAGTGCCACTGTACACAAGCCTTAAGTGTCAGCAAGGTGAGATTAAATTATAACTTTTTTTTTTGAGGACGCTTCCGCGACCTATAACGATTTCGACATCGAAGCGCGCACTTCATCATCATCATCATCATCACCATCTCAGAGATCTAGTAAAGCGATATATGCGAGGAGTATTACCACAGTATAAAGAATAATATATAATGTATTATTCCTTATACTGTGGTATTACGCATACGAAAATTTTTGCATTGCTCACTGTATTAGACCCTACAGGGATAAGGCAGGGTTCAGAGTGCTCTTAGGGAGGTCGGCACCGTGACAGTGGTTTTAAGCGGATGACACAACGCTACACTCGCATGGACATAGTCTTGCAGAGACCTAATCTAATGGATAGTAGTGCGAAAACTCCACCTTCCAATTTGCAAATCCGCGACCTTCATACGATTTGAAGGTTGGGATAGGGCAGGACCGCAATTTTTACCTCTGCACGTTGGCGATGAGCCAGCACCTGTTAACCGTTTTACTAAAATTTGTTTTTTGGCGACAAACGGTACTTTATCGCTGACGGACGTTGTAACTTAATATCTACGTCTAGGAATTTAATGAGTTTATTTCCAGACACGTCTTTAAACCTGTAGAAGACCTTAAAAGGAGCGCAAACAAAGCCGCAAATCTTCAAAGGCACTGCTTAGGTGTCAAAAAAATGTTGAAAAAAAGCAATGCACATTTGCAAAAAGAAAAAAATTGACAAACTATAAAGAGGTTGAAGCAAAAGGAAAGATGGAATGTGTTTTCAGAATCAAAAAGAAAGCATCAAATGCAAAAAAAAATGATAAGGCAATGGAAGTTCTCCAAGGAAAAATATATTGGAATGTGCATAAAGTGAAAAACGAGATTCTGGAAAAAATCTACAAATAATTGCATTTCTTATTTTAAACCCTTTTTGAAGAAGACATATAATGTAATGAAAATATCAGGAGGTAAATAAGATTTGTAGTACTTTGAATCAATCAAAATCTCGATCAAAATTATCAGAAAAGTTTAAAAAGAAGAACTTTTTAGGAGCTTTTCTTAATTTATGAAGTAAGTCGTCATACCACTTTTTGGGAATGTCCCATAGGTGAGCACGACTGCGCCATAGGACACTTGGAGACGCTTTTCTTCATCGAGAGGAGTTTCCGACTTCCTTTCCGACCCCCATTGTTCACTACTACTACTAATACTACTACTAAACATTCAAAAAATACTTAAAAAAAGAGACAAATTTGGAGACAGTTTGTGAACACGGAAGATGCACTTTCAATACATGCTAAAACTTCTCGTTAAAAATTATTGAATGACGAAATACGGAGAAGATTTCGATTAAGAAACTGAAGGATTAAGTTCCAAGCTGTTCATTATAGAGAATATTTTGAAAACAAAAATACTCAAAAGTAGTCAAAAGGCAAGCTTAAGGCAAATAATGGTACTTTTAGAAGAACTCCACAATTGAATCAATATTTCTTTTGTCAAATTTTTGATATGAATTCAGTGAAATCAAATTAACAAAGAAAACAAATTTGGAGATAGCATATGAACACTGAAGAAAAACTTTCGCTGCATGCTAAAACTTCTACTTTTATTACAAATTATTGAATGAAGAAATAGAGAGAAGATTTCAATTAAGAAACTGAAGAAGTAAGTTCCAAGCTCTTCATTACAATACTTTGAAAAGTGTTTTTGAAAGTTGTCAAAAGTGAAGTTTAAGGCAAAGAAAGCAAAGTTTGAAGGAACTCCATTGAAGGACAAAATACAGAGAATATTTCAATTAAGAAACTGAAAAATTAATTTCCAAGCTGTTCATTATAGAGAATATTTCGAAAACAAAAATACTCAAAAGTAGTTAAAAGGCAAGTTTAAGGCAAATAATGCTACTTTTAGAAGAACTCCACAATTGAATCAATATTTCTTTTGTCATATTTTTGATATGGATTAAGTGAAATCAAATTAACGAAGACTTTGAATGTATGACTAAAAATTGTGCACAAAATGGTAGTTGAAGATGTAGAGGTCAGTTAAATCTTCAAAAATACACTTAAAGAAAAAACAAATTTGGAGGTAGCCTATGAACACTGAAGAAAAACTTTCGCTACATGCTAAAACTTTTACTTTTATTACAAATTTTCGAATGAAGAAATAGAGAGAAGATTTCAATTAAAAAACTGAAGAAGTAAGTTCCAAGCTCTTCATTACAATACTTTGAAAAGTTTCTTTGAAAGTAGTCAAAACTGAAGTTTAAGGCAAAGAAAGCAAAGTTTGAAGGAACTCCATTGAAGGACAAAATACAGAAAATATTTCAATTAAGAAACTGAAGAATTAAATTTCAAGTTGTTCATTATAGAGAATATTTCGAAAACAAAAATACCCAAAAGTAGTCAAAAGGCAAGTTTAAAGCAAAAAATGCTACTTTCAGAAGAACTCCACAATTGAATCAATATTTCTTTTGTCATATTTTTGATATGGATTAAGTGAAATCAAATTAAGGAAGACTTTGAATGTATGGAAAAAGCTGACTAAAAATTGTGCACAAAATGGTAGTTGAAGATGTAGAAGTCAGTTAAATCTTCAAAGATACACTTAAAGAAAAAACAAATTTGGAGGTAGCCTATGATCACTGAAGAAACACTTTCGCTACATGCTAAAACTTCTACTTTTATTACAAATTTTCGAATGAAGAAACAGAAAGAAGATTTCAATTAAAAAACTGAAGAAGTAAGTTCCAAGCTCTTCATTACAGTACTTTGAAAAGTTTCTTTGAAAGTAGTCAAAACTGAAGTTTAAGGCAAAGAAAGCAAAGTTTGAAGGAACTCCATTGAAGGACAAAATACAGAAACGATTTCAATTAAGAAACTGAAGAATTAAGTTCCAAGCTGTTCATTATAGAGAATATTTCGAAAACAAAAATACCCAAAAGTGAAATCAAATTAACGAAGACTTTGAGTGTATGGAAAAACTGACTAGGAAAAAGCTGAATAAAGATTGTGCACAAAATAGTAGTTGAAGATGTAGAGGGCAGTTAAATCTTCAAAAATACACTTAAAGAAAAAACAAATTTGGAGATAGCCTATGAACACTGAAGAAACACTTTCGCTACATGCTAAAACTTCAACTTTTATTACAAATTATCGAATGAAGAAATAGAGAGAAGATTTCAATTAAGAAACTGAAGAAGTAAGTTCCAAGCTCTTCTTTACAATACTTTTAAAAGTTTCTTTGAAAATAGTCAAAACTGAAGTTTAAGGCAAAGAAAGCAAAGTTTGAAGGAACTCCATTGAAGGACAAAATACAGAAACGATTTCAATTAAGAAACTGAAGAATTAAGTTCCAAGCTGTTCATTATAGAGAATATTTCGAAAACAAAAATACTCAAAAGTAGTCAAAAGGCAAGTTTAAGGTAAAGAATGCTACTTTTAGAAGAACTCCACAATTGAATCAATATTTCTTTTGTAATATTTTTGATAGGAATTAAGTGAAATCAAATTAACGAAGACTGTGAATGTATGGAAAACGCTGACTAGGAAAAAGCTGACTAAAAATTGTGCACAAAATGGTAGTTGAAGATGTAGAGGTCAGTTAAACGTTCAAAAATACACTTAAAAAAAACAAATTTGGAGAGAGCCTATGAACACTGAAGAAAAACTTTCGCTACATGCTAAAACTTCGAATTTTATTACAAATTATTGAATGAAGAAATAGAGAGAAGATTTCAATTAAGAAACTGAAGAAGTAAGTTCCAGGCTCTTCTTCTTCATTACAGTACTTTGAAAAGTGTCTTTGAAAGAAGTCAAAAGTGAAGTTTAAGGCAAATAAAGTAAAGTTTGAAGGAACTCTATTGAAGGACAAAATACAGAGAAGATTTCAAATAAGAAACTGAAGAATTAAATTCCAAGCTGTTCATTATAGAGAATATTTCGAAAACAAAAATACTGAAAAGTAGTCAAAAGGCAAGTTTAAGGCGAAGAATTCTACTTTTAGAAGAACTCCACAATTGAATCAATATTTCTTTTGTAATATTTTTTATATGAATTAAGTGAAATCAAATTAACGAAACCTTTGAATGTATGGAAAAAGCTGACTAGGAAAAAGCTGACTAAAAATTGTGTGGTAGTTGAAGATGTAGAGGGCAGTTAAATCTTCAAAAATACACTTAAAGAAAAAACAAATTTGGAGGTAGCCTATGAACACTGAAGAAAAACTTTCGCTACATGCTAAAACTTCTACTTTTATTACAAATTATCGAATGAAGAAATAGATAGAAGGTTTCAATTAAGAAACTGAACAAGTAAGTTCCAAGCTCTTCTTTACAATACTTTGAAAATTGTCTTTGAAAGTAGTCAAAAGTGAAGTTTAAGGCAAATAATGCAAAGTTTGAAGGAACTCCATTGAAAGACAAAATACAGAGAAGATTTCAAATAAGAAACTGAAGAAGTAAGTTCCAAGCTGTTCATTACAATACTTTGAAAAGTGTCTTTGAAAGTAGTCAAAAGTGAAGTTTAAGGCAAATAATGCAAAGTTTGAAGGAACTCCATTGAAAGACAAAATACAGAGAAGATTTCAAATAAGAAACTGAAGAAGTAAGTTCCAAGCTGTTCATTATAGAGAATATTTCGAAAACAAAAATACTCAAAAGTAGTCAAAAGGCAAGTTTAAGGCAAAGAAAGCTACTTTTAGAATTGAATCAATATTTCTTTTGTAATATTTTTGATATGAATTAAGTGAAATCAAATTAACGAAGACTTTGAATGTATGGAAAAAGCTGACTAGGAAAAAGCTGACTAAAAATTGTGTGGTAGTTGAAGATGTAGAGGACAGTTGAATCTTCACAAATACACTTAAAGAAAATACAAATTTAGAGGTAGCTTATGAACCCTGAAGAAAAACTTTCGCTACATGCTAAAACTTCTACTTTTATTACAAATTATTGAATGAAGAAATAGAGAGAAGATTTCAATTAAGAAACTGAAGAAGTAAGTTCCAAGCTCTTCATTACAATACTTTGAAAAGTGTCTTTGAAAGTAGTCAAAAGTGAAGTTTAAGGCAAAGAATGCAAAGTTTGGAGGAACTCCATTGAAGGACAAAATGCACAGAAGATTTCAATTAAGAAACTGAAGAATTAAATTCCAAGCTGTTCATTATAGAGAATATTTCGAAAACAAAAATACTCAAAAGTAGTCAAAAGTCAAGTTTAAGGCAAAGAATGCTACTTTTAGAAGAACTCCACAAGTGAATCAATATTTCTTTTGTAACATTTTTGATATGGAATAAGTGAAATCAAATTAACGAAAACTTTGAATGTATGGAAAAACTGACTAGAAAAAAGCTGACTAAAAATTGTGCACAAAATGGTAGTTGAAGATGTAGAGGTCAGTTAAATCTTCAAAAATACACTTAAAGAAAAAACAAATTTGGAGATAGTCTATGAACACTGAAGAAACATTTTCGCTACATGCTAAAACTTCTATTTTTATTACAAATTATTGAATGAAGAAATAGAAAGAAGATTTCAATTAAGAAACTGAAGAAGTAAGTTCCAAGCTCTTCATTACAGTACTTTGAAAAGTGTCTCTGAAAGAAGTCAAAAGTGAAGTTTAAGGCAAAGAAAGCAAAGTTTGAAGGAACTCCATTGAAGGACAAAATACAGAGAAGATTTCAAATAAGAAACTGAAGAAGTAGGTTCCAAGCTGTTCATTATAGAGAATATTTCGAAAACAGAAATACTTAAAAGTAGTCAAAAGGCAAGTTTAAAGCAAAAAATGCTACTTTTAGAAGAACTCCACAATTGAATCAATATTTCTTTTGTCATATTTTTGATATGGATTAAGTGAAATCAAATTAACGAAGACTTTGAATGTATGGAAAAAGCTGACTAGGAAAAAGCTGACTAAAAATTGTGTTGTAGTTGAAGATGTAGAGGGCAGTTAAATCTTCAAAAATACACTTAAAGAAAAAACAAATTTGGAGGTAGCCAATGAACACTGAAGAAAAACTTTTGCTACATGCTAAAACTTCTACTTTTATTACAAATTATCGAATGAAGAAATAGAGAGAAGATTTCAATTAAGAAACTGAAGAAGTAAGTTCCAAGGTCTTCATTACAATGCTTTGAAAAGTGTCTTTGAAAGTAGTCAAAAGTGAAGTTTAAGGCAAAGAAAGCAAAGTTTGAAGGAACTCCATTGAAGGACAAAATACAGAGAAGATTTCAAATAAGAAACTGAAGAATTAAACTCCAAGCTGTTCATTATAGAGAATATTTCGAAAACAGAAATATTCAAAAGTAGTCAAAAGGCAAGTTTAAGGCGAAGAATGCCACTTTTAGAAGAACTCCACAATTGAATCAATATTTCTTTTGTTATATTTTTTATATGAATTAAGTGAAATCAAATTAACGAAGACTTTGAATGTATGGAAAAAGCTGACTAAAAATTGTGCACAAAATGGTAGTTGAAGATGTAGAGGTCAGTTAAATCTTCAAAAATACACTTAAAGAGAAAACAAATTTGGAGATAGCCTATGAATACTGAAGAAACACTTTCGCTACTTGCCAAAACTTCTAGTTTTATTACAAATTAGTGAATGAAGAATTAGAGAGAAGATTTCAATTAAGAAACTGAAGAAATGAGTTCCAAGCTCTTCATTACAATACTTTAAAAAGTTTCTTTGAAAGTAGTCAAAAGTCAAGTTTAAGGCAAAGAAAGCAAAGTTTGAAGGAACTCCATTGAAGGATAAAATACAGAGAAGATTTCAATTGAGAAACTGAAGAATTAAATTCCAAGCTGTTCATTATAGAGAATATTTCGAAAACAAAAATACTCAAAAGTAGTCAAAAGGCAAGTTTAAGGCAAAGAAAGCTACTTTTAGAATAGAATCAATATTTCTTTTGTCATCTTTTTGATATGAATTAAGTGAAATCAAATTAACGAAAACTTTGAGTGTATGAAAAAACTGACTAGGAAAAAGCTGAATAAAGATTGTGCACAAAATAGTAGTTGAAGATGTAGAGGTCAGTTAAAATCTTCAAAAATACTTTTAAAGAAAAAGCAAATTTGGAGATAGCCTATGAACACTGAAGAAAAACTTTCGCTACATGCTAAAACTTCTACTTTTATTATAAATTATCGAATGAAGAAATAGAGAGAAGATTTCAATTACGAAACTGAAGAAATAAGTTCCAAGCTCTTCATTACAATACTTCGAAAAGTGTCTTTGAAAGTAGTTAAAAGTGAAGTTTAAGGCCAAGAAAGCAAAGTTTTTAGGAACTCCACAATGAACCAATATTGTTTTTTTTTAATTTTAATATGATTTGAATAAAATGAAACTAAAGAATAAAGAAAAATTTGAATGTATAGAAAAAGCTGATTAATTAATAATCTTATACAAAATGGTTATTGAAAAAATAGGGGTCAGTTAAATCAACAATTTAAGAAAAATATATTTTTAGGGACAAACTGTGAACACTGAAAGATTACAGTTTTGTGAGGAAAACATGAAAAAACTGAGTAATTATAAATTTGTTTTCTTAATGAAAAATACATGAAGTTTAATTATACATTGAGTTGTTAAAAAAAATTCTTGGACTTTTACATGTTTAATGAATGAAGAAATAGGGAGAAGAGCGAACAACGCAAGAGAAAATGAAGAATTTAAACTCATCGAAAGATTTGAAATAAGTTTCTAGATAATTACTAAAAGCACTGAAGCAGGAATTGAAGCATTTGAAGTCTTCATTAATATCCTTTCTGTAATATACTTCTTCAAAACGATGGAATTAAAAAACATGGAAAAGAAAGCAAAAGAAAGTAATTAAACATTAGGGAGGGAGGAATAGGGAGAGGATGAAACAAAGGAAGAAACAGAAAACTTTAAATGGTATATTGATTTATAGTAAAACACCTGGAAACTTTTATAATAAAGCGAAAAGAATTGCAAAAACTTAATAGTGAAGATAATAGTGAGATGAAGATATGGACATAGGGTTTTCAAGAGTATTCTTGGCCACCAGTGGTTTAAACGAAGTAAGAAATAATGGAAGAAGAAAAGTTGGAAGAGGGCGAAGATATTTAGACTTCGCTGCGCAACGACTGTTACCCATTCACTTATTTTTGTCATCTGGTTACCTTTGAAACCATTAATTTTTTATACCCATCTCCATTTAGCACATGTTGAGAAGTTATGTAGGCAAATTTCCAACGCCTACTCGACGACAGTAATAAGCGAATGGCTTATATGTGTTTTTATTGATCAGAATTTAAAGATGCAGTAATAACTTTGAAGAGACAAAAAATAATTTGAAGAAGCCCGCACGTGAATAGCAAGTAAGTCTCAGATACACGCAGATCTGAAGATTGGCAGAAGATTCAGAAGACCACCTGCAGCAAAATGTCTTGAGACTAAATTTAAGTCAAATTGACAACCGAAGGTGCTAAGAAGACAGATTATAGGCCAGATGGGTAAAACTACGACAAAAGTACCAGGAGAACTTTAAAAGTTCTTGGCAGGCACTAAAAATTAGGTTTTGGATGCAGGAAGTGATTAGACTATGACAGGAAAAAATAGATTATTAGTTTTTCGGTTGTTCCTGAACGTTTATGTTGTTATGTAAGCTTTCTGCTTGCTAATATAAACATAATTTTTTTTTAACAATTTTTAGGAAATATTGTTTAACAATTGGGGACGTGTGCTACTTTTGGACGTCCACCTTCTCTTCCAATAAAAATTACATAACCAGCTTTAAAAGCCCTATCAACTACGAAGCCACCGTTCACTTTCCCATTATTATTATCCGCTACTATCAACACAGTATTTTTTCTCGCTTTTTAATCATTTTAAATATTACATTAACTAATATCAATCGAATAATAGCCGACAGGCCTAGCGAAAAAAAAAACTCTTTAAGAGATATTGCCTGTTTAGAAAAATTTGACACGCACCGCGTTGGCCAACGAATCTGCGCGGCCAAACAGAGCGGAAACGGCTCATACGCCAATTTCTTAATAAAATTAAAGTTCCGATTCGGCATGGTCTGAGTCTGAAATTAATTGTGCCATTTTTGCCATGCTGTACGGTTTGTTTAGTTGTTGCCTCAGCCCTAGGCCGTTTTTCAAAAGAGCCCGACTAACAGCCTTGAAAATTTTCTATTCAAAAAGTGAAACCACCCAGTCGTCGACCAAAGCAATGAACCAGAAATTAATCGGACATTAAGCTAAGTAGTGAGAAATTCTCTTCACCTTAGCTTATTATTTCAGTTGATAGGGTCCCAAAACCTTCTTTGGAAGAACTATCCTAGGAACCATCTTCTTACGACTCACATTGTTCTTCAAGTTCTTCATTTAACTCAATTTGTTGTTTTTTTTTCTAGAAAGTTTTGGAACATTTTTAGATGAGACTTTTAGAGAGAGAGAGAGAGAGATTTTTAGATCTTAGGGGAAGCTAAAATCCATTATAACCGCTTCTGCTATAAGTAGTATGGCTACAGAGCCGAGTTTGTGAATGAAAACAACACTATAGTTACAGAACCAGACCCAGTGTTACAAATGGCAAAACTAAGGTTTAACTTTGGGTTCAGCTGAGTGCATTTTTTAAAAACATTATTACAAAAATCTCGGAATGAAAAAGTCCTGAGGAAGATCTCATTTAAAGGTCGAAACGTTCTTATAAAAAACAATAAAAAAGCTCATATTTCTCTACATTGATACAGAATTAAAAAGACTACACAGATCCCTCGGTTCCATAATTGCTGGCACAAATGCCCCTAATAGATAAATTGTCAGAAAAATGTCGTGATAAAAAAAAATAAAGTGACTAGAGAGCTCAGATCTGCCACAATTCCAAAACTTAGTTCTAATGTACTATTTTAAATTACTTATTAAAAATTAAATGATACAGATGTACGTCAGTATCTACCAAAAATGTAACGTTGACCCGTTAATACAATTCCACTTTCCAGTATATGACACAAAATTAAATTGACTACACAGATCGGGAACTTCCAAAACTGAAACTTCCACCTTCCAAAATAATTGGTACAGAGCCCAACTTTCAGTACACTGACAGAATAACTACACAGCTCACTAACTTCCATAACTGCTCTTACAAATGGCTGGACTGACTGAGTATTGAATAGAGCTGAGTGTACTCTTAAAGGTAATTATCACAATCATTTATAAGGGATTTAAGAGACTACACATTTCAATTTTCAGTACATTGACATCAAGTTAAAATGACTACACAGCTCACTCACTTCCATAACTTTTAAAAGTATTTATCATAAAAATATCATTATTACAAAAGTGAATACAGTTCTGCCACACGCCTAAGATTTGGTTCTAATATATCAATTATGTAACGTTGACTACAGAGCCCAACTTTCAGTACACGTTGATATAAAATCAAAATAACTACACAGATCACTAACTTCCATAACTGCTCAAATGTCTGGACTGACGTTGAGGTTTGAATTAACTACAGAGTTCAATTTTGCCATATGCGCCACTACTACCCCCACCCCAGTCCCTCCACTGCAGCGCGACGACGGGGGAATAAATACCGCGGAGCCCACCACAGTCGAATCAGTCAACGTCGGGAAGTACGGGAGAACACTTGGACCGTTGCCACATCGCCTTTGATAACAACAAAAAAGTTAAGAAACTACAGAGTTCAAAGTTGCCAAATCAAAGATTTGGTCTTAATATATCAATTATGTAACGTTGACTATATAGCCTAACTTTCAGTATCTTGAAACAAAACCAAAATAACAACACAGCAATTTTGCACTAAAAATCGTCAGTTTTTGCAAAGAGCGACATATTGACATAGTAATTTAATTTAAGAATAAATATTTAATTTAAGATTACATATATAAAATTAAAAATGAAACTTTTGACACTCTGCATACTAAGTTGTATGTGGTTCAATAGACCTATTTTCTCCCCTATTTTGGTCCCTGCAATCGTTGTCTATATATCTACGTCTATATATACGTGCGATATTTCTCTACCTTTCTGGAACACCCTGTATAATCTGGAATATACAAGAACAAAACGAAGTGGCTAGTAGCACAAAGCAAAATAACTTCTTTTTCAAAATTCGATTTACCCTAAATCTGAAATGTTCTGCATTACACCGTTTTATGTGCAGTCAAAGACTCTAGTTTGAAGTTTTTATTAAATATATGTTGATTTGTAGCAACTTGACAAGGAATTTGCCTAAAATAGGCTATCACAGAGCCTAATGTAATATATAGGAGTAGGTAATTCAATTTTGTGAATGCCAAAACGCTCTGTGTTACAAAAATTTGGTGATATCAATCATGGAAACAAAGAAAATATCGAGAAAAATATTCTGTCAAATTTAAAAATACTACAGAGACCATATTTGGAATTTTTTTGGAGGTTGAGCCGTCCTATACTAGTTAAACAAAACTCTCTGCCCAGTATGAGATACGCTACATAAAGGGCAGTTGGATTGAATTTAGGATCAGTGAGTGACTACAGAGCCACGGTAGGGATGTAAGAGGCAAAGTACTACAGAGCTCAACTCAGACTCTCTGAATTTGTAGAAACAGAAATCAAATAAAATTGACGTTTTAAGAGGAAAACATTATAGAGACTACAGAGACTATCTTTTGGTACATTTAGGTTCTAAGTGAAGTCTTGTAGCCCAGCTTTTTCTCAGAGCTGTAGTTTGATCAAATTAAAGTGAGTACAAAGCTACATTTGCTCTGTACAATTTATGTCATTACTTTTTTGAGTGTTGGGTTTAATAAATTGAAAACTATCAATTTCATTACAGGCAAAGTAGGTTGCTACAGAGATCAACTCTGACTCTTTTTGAATTTATAGAAGGCGCGATCAACTAAAATGGGCGTTTCAAATGGAAAAAAATTGTAAGGACTACAGAGACCACTATTTGGTACATTTAGGCTCTAAGTGAAGTCTTGTAGGCCAACTTTTTCTCAGAGCTGTAGCTTGATCAAATTAGGGCGTTCACAAAGCGACATTTGTTCTGTATAATTTTTGTCATTTACTTTTTGAGTGTTAAATTTAATAAATCGGGAAGAACTATCAATTTCATTAAGAGACAAAGTAGGTTGCTACAGAGATCAACTCTGAATCTGTCTGAATTTAAAGTAGCAGAAATCAACTAAAATGGCCTTTTCAAATGAGAAAAAAAGTGTAGGGACTACAGAGACCACCTTTTGGTACATCTAGACTGTAAGTGAAGTCTTGTAACCCTCGTTGTAACCCAACTCTTTTTCAGAGCTGTAGTTTGATCAAATTAAAATGATTACAGAGCTGTATTTGTTATTTACAATTTATGTTATTAATTTTTTGAGTGTTGAGATTAATAAATTATGAAGAACTATCAATTTCATTAAGAGGCAAAGTAGGTTGCTACAGAGATCAATTCTCTGACTCTGAATATATAGAAGCAAAAATCAACTAAAATGACCTTTTCAAATGGAAATATTTGTAGGGGCCACAGAGGCTACCCTTTGGTATATTTAGGCTTCAACTGAAGTCTAGTAGTCCAACTTTTCCTTCAGAGTTGAAGTTTGATCAAATTAAAATAAATATAGAGCTGCATTTGCTCTGTACAATTTTTGTTATTAATTTTTTAAGTGTTGAGTTTAATAAATTGGGCAGAACTTATCAATTTCATTAAGAGGCAAAGTAGGTTGCTACAGAGCTCAACTCTGGCTCTTTCTGAATTTCTAGAAGCAGAAATCAACTAAAATTGACGTTTCAAATGGAAAAAAAATGTAAGGACTACAGAGACCACCTTTTGGTAAATTTAGGCTCTAAGTGAAGTCTTGTAGCCCAGCTTTTTCTCAGAGCTGTAGTTTAATCAAATTAAAGTGATTACAAAGCTACATTTGCTCTGTACAATTTTTGTCATTCATTTTTTGAGTTTTAAGTTTAACAAATCGGGAAAAACTATCAATTTCATTAAGAGGCAAAGTAGGTTCCTACAGAGATCAACTCTGACTCTTTCTGAATTTGTGGAAGCAAAAATCAACTAAAGTTGACCTTTTCAAATGGAAAAAAATGTAAGGACTACAGAGACCACCTTTTGGTACATTTAGGCTCTAAGTGAAGTCTTGTAGCCCAGCTTTTTCTCAGAGATGTAGTTTGATCAAATTAAAGTGATTACGAAGCTACATTTGATCTGTACAATTTTTGTCATTCATTTTTTGAGTGTTAAGTTTAATAAATCGGGAAGAACTATCAATTTCATTCAGAAGCAAATAGATCATTTGCTACAGAGATCAACTCTAACTCTTTCTGCATTTATAGAAGCAGAAATCAACTAAAATGGCTTTTTCAAATGAAAAAAATTTAAAAGACTACAGAGACCACCTTTTGGTACATTGAGTTCTAAGTGAAGTCTAGTATCCCAACTTTCTCTCAGAGCTGTAGTTTGATCAAATTAAAGTGATTACAAAGCTACGTTTGCTCTGTACAACTTTTGTCATTAATTTTTTGTTGTTAGGTTTAATTGCTAAGTTTAATAAATCGGGAAAAACTATCAATTTCATTAAGAGGCAAAGTAGGTTGCTACTGAGATCAACTCTGACTCTTTCTGCATTTATAGAAGCCGAAATCAACTAAAATTGACGATTCAAATAGGAAAAAAATCGTAAGGACTACAGAGACCACCTTTTGGTACATTTAGGTTCTAAGTGAAGTTTTGTAGTCCAACTTTTTCTCAGAGCTGTAGTTTGATCAAATTAAAGTAATTACAAAGCTACATTTGCTCTGTACAATTTTTGTCAGTTATTTTTAAGTGTTAAGTTTAATAAATCGGGAGAAACTATCAATTTCATTAAGAGGCAAAGTAGGTTGCTACAGAGATCAACTATGACTCTTTTTGAATTTATAGAAGCCGAAGTCAATTAAAATGGCCTTTTCAAATAGAAAGTATTGAAAGGACTACAGAGACCACCTTTTGTTACATTTAAGCCCTAAGTGAAGTCTTCTAGCCCAACAAGAGGCAACGTAGGTTGCTACAAAGTTCAACTCTGACTCTTTCTGAATTTATACAAGCCGAATTCAACTAAAATTGACGTTTCAAATGGAAAAAAAATTGTAAGGACTACAGAGACCACCTTTTGGTACATTTAGGCTCTAAGTGAAGTCTTGTAGCCCAGCTTTTTCTCAGAGCTGTAGTTTGATCAAATTAAAGTGAGTACAAAGCTACATTTGCTCTGTACAATTTATGGCATTAATTTTTTGAATGTTAAGTTTAACAAATCGGGAAGAACTATCAATTTCATTAAGAGGCAAAGTAGGTTACTACAGAGATCAACTCTGACTCTTCTTGCATTTATAGAAGCCGAAATCAACTAAAATTGATCTTTTCGAATGGAAAAAAATGTGTAACGACTACAGAGACCACCTTTTGGTACATTTAGGATCTAAGTGAAATCTTGTAGCCCAACTTTTTCTAGGAGCTGTAGTTTGATCAAATTCAAGTAATTACAGAGCTGCAATTTTTCTGTACAATTTATGTTATTAATTTTTTGAGTGTTTAGTTTATTACATTGGAAAGAAATATCAATTTCATTAAGAGGCAAAGTAGGTTGCTACAGAGGTCATCTCTGACTATTGCTGAATTTGTAGAAGCCGAAATCAATTAAAATTGATCTTTTGATTGGAAAAAAGATTGTAACGACTACAGAGACCACCTTTTGGTACATTTAGGCTCTAAGTGAAGTCTTGTAGCTCAGCTTTTCTTCAGAGCTGTAGTTTGAACAAATTAAAGTGACTACAAGGCTTCATTTGCTCTGTACAATTTTTGTCATTCATTTTTTGAATGTTAAGTTTAACAAATCGGGAAGAACTATCAATTTCATTCAGAAGCAAAGAGACCACTTGCTACAGAGATCAACTCTAACTCTTTCTGCATTTATAAAAGCAGAAATCATCGGAAATGGCCTTTTCAAATGAAAAAAATTGAAAGGACTACAGAGACCACCTTTTGGTACATTGAGTTCTAAGTGAAGTCTAGTAGCCCAACTTTCTCTCAGAGCTGTAGTTTGATCAAATTAATGTGATTACAAAGCTACGTTTGCTCTGTACAACTTTTGTCATTAATTTTTTGTTGCTAGGTTTAATTGTTAAGTTTAATAAATCGGGAAAAACTATCAATTTCATTAAGAGGCAAAGTAGGTTGCTACAGAGATCAACTCTGACTCTTTCTGCATTTATAGAAGCCGAAATCAACTAAAATTAACGTTTCAAATGGGAAAAAAATCGTAAGGACCACAGAGACCCCCTTTTGGTACATTTAGGTTTTTAAGTGATGTTTTGTAGTCCAACTTTTTCTCAGAGCTGTAGTTTGATCAAATTAAAGTGATTACAAAGCTATATTTACTCTGTACAACTTTTGTCATTCATTTTTTAAGTGTTAAGTTTAATAAATAGGGAAGAACTCTCAATTTCATTAAGAGGCAAAGTGGGTTGCTACTTAGATCAACTCTGACTGTTTCTGCATTTATAGAAGCCGAAATCAACTAAAATTGACGTTTCAAATGCGAAAAAAATCGTAAGGACAACAGAGACCACCTTTTGGTACATTTAGGTTCAAAGTGAAGTTTTGTAGTCCAACTTTTTCTCAGAGCTGTAATTTGATCAAATTAAAGTGATTACAAAGCTACATTTGCTCTGTACAACTTTTGCCATTCATTTTTTAAGTGTTAAGCTTAATAAATAGGGAAGAACTATCAATTTCATTAAGAGGCAAAGTAGGTTGCTACTGAGATAAACTCTGACTCTTTTTGAATTTATAGAAGCTGAACTCAACTAAAATGGCCTTTTCAAATAGAAAGAATTGAAAGGACTACAGAGACCCCCTTTTGTTACATTTAAGCTCTAAGTGAAGTTTTCTAGCCCAGCAAGAGGCAACGTAGGTTGCTACAAAGATCAATTCTGACTTTTTCTGAATTTATAGAAGCCGAAATTAACTAAAATTGACGTTTCAAATGGAAAAAAAAATGTAAGGACTACAGAGACTACCTTTTGGTAAATTTAGGCTCTAAGTGAAGTCTTGTAGCCCAGCTTTTTCTCAGATCTGTAGTTCGATCAAATTAGTGATTACAAAGCTACATTTGCTCTGTACAATTTATGTCATTAATTTTTGGAGTGTTAAGTTTAACAAATCGGGAAAAACTGTCAATTTCATTAAGAGGCAAAGTAGGTTGCTACAGAGATCAACTCTGACTCTTTCGGAATTTGTAGAAGCAAAAATCAACTAAAATTGACCTTTTCAAATGGAAAAAAAATGTAAGGACTACAGAGACCACCTTTTGGTACATTTAGGCTCTAAGTGAAGTTTTGTAGCCCAGCTTTTTCTCAGAGCTGTAGTTCGATCAAATTAAAGTGATTACAAAGCTACATTTGCTCTGTACAATTTTTGTCATTAATTTTTTGAGTCTTGAGTTTAATAAATTGGGAAAAACTATCAATTTCATTAAGAGGCAAAGTAGGTTGCTACAGAGATCAACTCTGACTATTTCTGAATTTGTAGAAGCCGACATCAACTAAAATTGACCTTTTAAATGGAAAAAATTTGTAACGACTACAGAGACCACCTTGTGGTACATTTAGGCTCTAAGTGAAGTCTTGTAGCCCAACTCCTTCCCAGAGCTGCAGTTTGATCAAATTAAAGTGATTACAAAGCTACTTTTGCTCTGTACAATTTTTGTCAGTTATTTTTAAGTGTTAAGTTTAATAAATCGGGAAAAACTATCAATTTCATTAAGAGGCTAAGTAGGTTGCTACAGAGGTCAACTATGACTCTTTTTGAATTTATAGAAGCCGAAGTCAATTAAAATGGCCTTTTCAAATAGAAAGAATTGAAAGGACTACAGAGACCACCTTTTGTTACATTTAAGCTCTAAGTGAAGTCTTCTAGCTCAACAAGAGGCAACGTAGGTTGCTACAAAGATCAACTCTGACTCTTTCTGAATTTATACAAGCCGAATTCAACTAAAATTGACGTTTCAAATGGCAAAAAAGCTGTAAGGACTACAGAGACCACCTTTTGGTACATTTAGGCTCTAAGTGAAGTTTTGTAGCCCAGCTTTTTCTCAGAGCTGTAGTTCGATCAAATTAAAGTGATTACAAAGCTACATTTGCTCTGTACAATTTATGTCATTAATTTTTTGAGTCTTGAGTTTAATAAATTGGGAAAAACTATCAATTTCATTAAGAGGCGAAGTAGGTTGCTACAGAGACCAACTCTAACTCTTTCTGCATTTATAGAAGCCGAAACCAACTAAAATTAACCTTTTCAAATGGAAAAGAAATTGTAACGACTACCGAGACCACGTTTTGGTACATTTAGGCTCTAAGTGAAGTCTTGTAGCCCAGCTTTTTCTCAGAGCTGTAGTTTGATCAAATTAAAGTGATTACAAAGCTACATACAATTTTTGTCATTCATTTATTGAGTGCTAAGTTTAACAAATCGGGAAAAACTATCAATTTCATTAAGAGGCAAAGTAGGTTGCTACAGAGATCAACTCTGACTCTTTCTGAAATTGTAGAAGCAAAAATCAACTAAAATTGACCTTTTCAAATGGAAAAAAAAATTGCAACGACTACAGAGACCACTTTTGATATATTTCGGTTCAAAGTGAAATCTAGTAGTTGTTTTTTTTTTAGCTATTTTTTCTCGGAAGTGTAGTAGTTTGATCAAATCGAAGTGACTACATTTCCTCTGTACACCTAATATTATTAATTTTTGTATGTTAATGCAAATAGCGTTTAAATAACCGGTAGACGTGATGAACCGCGGAGGTCACCGCCTAGGACCCACGCTACAAGAGACCAATAGTTGCGGTACCATTGCAGCTGTTACCATTAATTAACAGACCACAATGCACCATTAGACGCCCCTTTGTATTCAAATCCATGTGCCGCTTGGTGTTTTGTGTGAGAATACTCGATTTCGCTTTCGTTCGCTGACCCACTTTCCGCCACATCTATATAGAAAGTGTTGGCTGTTCTAGTACTTTGGACTTTAATTTGATTATCCTAAAGAGGTGGCCTACTTTCCGAATAGATTCGTTGATTTTTTTGCCCCCCCTCCTGACTTGTCAAAACCGTGTCCAATTATTTTTTATCGTCCGCCATTAAGTAACTCTTTAACGAGAAGAGAGAAAAATCGCTGCGGTTTTCTTCTTGTGGCGTTATGCCATCTTTGGGCTTTTCTCGGTAACCCGGCCGAAGAGTGGTCAAAGAGTCATTCGTCATTGCAAAAGAACCTCACAATCTCTCGCCTTGATATCGGAATAATAAATCTTCGTGTATTTTTAGGCTTCCTGCTTGTGGGCCAGAGGTTGGTGTTGGGCGGCATTAAATGATGTTTCTCGACATTAGAAGACACACAATGGCACACCTTTTTCTACAAGGAATAATTATGCACCGTTTTTTACGAGGCTTTGATTCATCGATGCCTTTTGACGCGTAAATTACTGTTATTATTCAATGCAATCAACACAAACACCTCTTCATTCGTTAAACTCGTAATAATCCATCGGCTTAATGGGAATTCGCCAGGGATGGTGAGACACATGGGTGGTTACGACTAAGACCCTAGAAGGAGCTGTTGGTAGAAACAAAAGTGGGTTTAACGAAAAAAAATGTGTAAAGGAATCGCTGAAAGTATCTCAAATTCCATTTATTTACCAAAGATATGATCTGACGTGATTAACATTTAGTACACAAAAACTTAAGATAATTGCAAGTCGTGGGAGACAAAACAGAAACGTAGGCCGAAGCTCATAAATTTATCTATATCTACTAAGTGGTAGAAGCCTTGGAAGGCTCTAAATAAAACATCTCTTCAAGAACCTTCTCGTTTGTTCTTGGTGGTTCTGCTGCTGACAGGCAATTTTCTAGTAATGAGTTGCCAATAAAGTAGCAAAACATTATCTAACTAATGTCTTCGCGAAGAATCCTCTAGTGGGTAAGTAAACCACGTTAACCTTGGAAAGGAAAACTTTCCGTGTAGCTCTTATGTAAGTTATGTTTGCAGTAGTCCAGTTAGTGTGTGACCGTGTTTTCCATTTCACTTCCATTAGTCCAGGAGCCGATGGCACCTTTCCATTAATCCATCATCCGTTCTCAGCTTAACCAGCAGTCGAGTTTTCCACCCTTCAATCTATATGAGGAAAGTGAATTAATTTAGCCCTAATTTGTGACCCCCTATGCCCCAGCACTAATCTTCAGCATGGCAAATCTGCGTTTATTGGTACTATTGCACAAGCGATTCAGCAGCTACGGCGGTACGACGTCGGTTGGTACCTCGTCGTTCCGCCGGTCTGCAAAGTCTAGATGCGCTCTCAACCGTAAACCTATTTCGATACAGTGTTTAAATTAAAGTCCGTTTATGAATCATGTGGATATATGGCTTTAATCAGAGACAGCATTGTTCTGGCCAATGATAGGCGGAGGTTTCGAATTCTAATCGTATCAATCAACTTTTTGCGCGCGACTTTAATGGAAACGGTTGGGGCTTTGGAGATTGATCACGCTTGTGGATTAGCTGGGAATTAATCAGTCGAAGTGTTGAAATATTTACGGTTTCTTTAAGTCAATATGACCTTTTGAATTCTGAGCTAAAAATGTGAAACTCTTGTTTCAAAGATTTAAATACGTACATCTAGAAAACTGTAAACTTTGGATATCGGAAGCACTATAAAAAAACTTAAATATGCTACTACACAGCCCAGATAGAGCCATAAACTGTATTCATTCAAAAATCACTTTGGACTACAGAGCTTATTCCTCGAGATTACCAAAAGCCTGTTCGCTATTCACAACAACATTACAGCGTCAAGCCATTGCTGAAAGCTGCATTTGTGCTACAGAGACCAGTTCTGTAGACCTCGTTATATTCTCCAGTCTATTCTAAAATACTTGCCTACCTACTAATTAACTCTAAGATCAATTAGAATTAGAATCATGTTGGGTCGTGAAAAGCAGCAATAAGAGCAATTTCTCACGTAAAAGCATACAGACTACAAGGCCCAGTCGGAGTTTGAATAGTCATTGGAATTTTTGTTATCTGACCCATTAGTCTAAATAATTATGCTACAGAGCTCAATTCTAAATTTTTCTAAAATCAAGCTTGTAGTCTCTCAAATTACTATGCAGTCTATTTAGGTCCATAACGTTTTTGACATGAAACAGAACATAAGCTACAGAGTCCAATCTTGGAAATTGCCAGTTCAGTTATCACTCAAATTATTCAGAAGATCACTGGGACACAAATTATCAATCACTCATACGTTGAAAGCTAAACTCTAGTTGACGCGAGACCTTAAATCTACCGTTGTGCTACAGAGCCAAATTCTAAATTTTACTAAAATCAAGCTTGTAGCCTATCAAACTACTATGCAGTCTGCTTAAGTCCATAACGTTTTTGACATGAAACAGCACAAAAGCTACAGAGCCCAGTCTTGGAAATTGCTCGGAAGATCACTGGGACACAAATTATTATTCACTCATACGTTGAAAGCTAAACTCTTGTCGACGCTTAAATTTACCATTGTGCTGCAGAGCCCAATTCTAAATTTTACTAAAATCAAGCTCGTAGTCTATCAAATTAGCATTCTGCTTAGGTCCATAACGTTTTTGACATGAAAACAGAACATAAGCTGCAGAGACCAATCCTGGAAATGGTCAATTTCTAGTTCAGCTATCACTAAAATTGCTTGGAAGGTCACTGGGAAACAAATAATGATTCACTCATACGTTGATTTTCTTGCAGAAGCCAAACCCTTGTTGACGCTAAACCTGAAATTTGCCATTGTGCTACAGAGCCTAATTATAAATTGTCCTAAATTGAAGCTAGTAGTCTATGACATTACTATGCAGTTTACGTCTGCTTAGCTCAGTAACGTTTTTGACATGAGACATAATCTAAGCTACAGAGCCCAGTCTTGGAAATTGCCAATACCCAGTTCAGCTATCACTAAAATTGATCGCAAGGTCACTGGGACACAAATTATTATTCAACCGTACGTTGATTTTCTTGTAAAGGCCACACTTTGGTTGACGCTAAACCTGAGAATTTTCATTTTGCTACAGTGCTTAATTCTAAATTTGCCTAAAAATTAAGCCTGTAGTATAGTCGATTACTGTGCTGTTTGTGTTTTTCTCTCTCTCTCTCTCTCTCTCTCTCTCTCTCTCTCTCTCTCTCTCTCTCTCTCTCTCTTAAGTCACCGATGTTTAAGATTATAATATCAAGTCACAGGAAGTAAACCCGAGAATCGCCGTTATGCTGCAGAGCCCAATTTATTACAAAACGTTTTTCAAAATATATGTCACTTTTTTCCCTATTTTCTATTTATCTTGATATGTATTCTCTCTATAATAAGCCAACTTCTATGCTACAGAGCCCAATTCTTAAATAAATTAACAACAATATACCTTTACGATTGTTTTATTGAGCTCTAGATGCGTTATGCTACAGAGCCCAATCTATGAAACATTTCTACAGAAAAAATGTATATGTCACTTTTCCTTGCTCTTCATTTGCTTTGGTATGCTCTACATCATGAGCCAACAACTACTTGTGCTACAGAAAAAATTTCTATGTCACTTTTTCCTGCTTTCTATCTTGCTTCGGTGTTCTCGACATCATGACTCAACTACTTGTGCTACAGAGCCGAATTCTCAAATAAATAAAAAACAAATTGTGCATCAATGCGTAATGCTACAGAGCCTTCTCTATTAAAAATTTCTACAAAACATTTTTTTGTCACTTTTTCCTGCTCTTTATCTTGCTTTCGTATGCTCTACATCATGAGCCAACAACTACTTGTGCTACAGAGCCCAATTCTCAAATAAATTAAAAACCAACTGTGCATCAATGCGTTATGCTACAGAGCCCAATCTATTAAACATTTCTACAGAAAAAATGTCTATATCACTTTTTCCTGGTCTCTATCTTGCTTTGGTATTTTCTACATCATGAGCTAACTACTTGTGCTACGGAGCCAAATTCTCCAATAATTTAAATCAAACTGTGCATCAACGCGTTATGCTACAGAGCTCAATCTATTAAACATTTCTATAGAAAAAATGTCTATGTCACTGTTTCCGGCTCTCTGTCTTGCTTTGGCATTCTCTACATCATGAGCCATGTACTTGTGCTACAGAGCTCATTTCTCAAATAAATTAAAAACAAACTGCATCAATGCGTTATTCTACAGAGCCAAATCTATTAAACATTTCTACAGAAAAAATGCTATGTCTCTTTTTCCTGCCCTCTATCTTGCTTCGGTATTGTCTACATCATGAATTAACTACTTGTGCTACAGAGCCCCATTCTCAAATAAATGAAAAACAAACTTTGCATCAATGCGTTATGCTACAGAGCCTAATCTATTAAAAAGTTCTACAGAACATTTTTTTGTCACTTTTTCCTGCTCTCTATCTTGCTTTGGTATGCTCTACCTCATGAGCCAACAACTACTTGTACTACAGAGCCCAATTCTCAAATAAATTAAAAACCAACTGTGCATCAATGCGTTATGCTACAGAGCTCAATCTATTAAACATTTCTATAGAAAAAATGTCTATGTCATTGTTTCCGGCTCTCTGTCTTGCTTTGGCATTCTCTACATCATAAGCCATGTACTTGTGCTACAGAGCCAAATTCTCCAATAATTTAAATCAAACTGTGCATCAACGCGTTATGCTACAGAGCTCAATCTATTAAACATTTCTATAGAAAAATGTCTATGTCACTGTTTCCGGCTCTCTGTCTTGCTTTGGCATTCTCTACATCATGAGCCATGTACTTGTGCTACAGAGCCCACTTCTCAAATAAATTAAAAACAAACTGTGCATCAATGCGTTATTCTACAGAGCCCAATCTATTAAACATTTCTACAGAAAAAAATTTCTATGTCACTTTTTCCTGCCCTCTATCTTGCTTCGGTATTCTCTACATCATGAATCAACTACTTGTGCTACAGAGCCCAATTCTCAAATAAATGAAAAACAAACTTTGCATCAATGCGTTATGCTACAGAGCCTAATCTATTAAAAAGTTCTACAGAACATTTTTTTGTCACTTTTTCCTGCTCTCTATCTTGCTTTGGTATGCTCTACCTCATGAGCCAACAACTACTTGTGCTACAGAGCCCAATTCTCAAATAAATTAAAAACCAACTGTGCATCAATGCGTTATGCTACAGAGCTCAATCTATTAAACATTTCTATAGAAAAAATGTCTATGTCATTGTTTCCGGCTCTCTGTCTTGCTTTGGCATTCTCTACATCATAAGCCATGTACTTGTGCTACAGAGCCAAATTCTCCAATAATTTAAATCAAACTGTGCATCAACGCGTTATGCTACAGAGCTCAATCTATTAAACATTTCTATAGAAAAATGTCTATGTCACTGTTTCCGGCTCTCTGTCTTGCTTTGGCATTCTCTACATCATGAGCCATGTACTTGTGCTACAGAGCCCACTTCTCAAATAAATTAAAAACAAACTGTGCCTCTATGCGTTATGCTACAGAGCCCAATCTATTAAACATTTCTACAGAAAAAAATGCCATGTCACTTTTTCCTGCTCTCTATCTTGCTTTGGTATTCTCTACATCATGAGCCAACTACTTGTACCACAGAGCCCACTTCTCAAATAAATTAAAAACAAACTGTGCATCAATGCGTTATTCTACAGAGCCCAATCTATTAAACATTTATACAGAAAAAATTTCTATGTCACTTTTTCCTGCCATCAATCTTGCTTCGGTATTCTCTACATCATAAGCCATGCACCTGTGCTACAGAGCCCACTTCTTAAATAAATTAAAAACAAACTGTGCATCAATGCGTTATTCTACAGAGACCAATTTATTAAACATTTCTACAGAAAAAAATTTCTATGTCACTTTTTCCTGCCCTCTATCTTGCTTCGGTATTCTCTTCATCGTGAATCAACTACTTGTGCTACAGAGCTCAATTCTCAAATAAATGAAAAACAAACTTTGCATCAATGCGTTATACTACAGAGCCTAATCTATTAAAAATTTCTACAGAAAAAATGTTTGTCATTTTTTCCTGCTCTCTATCTTGCTTTGGTATGCTCTACATCATGAGCCAACAACTACTCCTGCTACAGAGCCCAATTCTCAAATAAATTAAAAACCAACTGTGCATCAATGCGTTATGCTACAGAGCCCAATCTATTAAATATTTCTACAGAAAAAATGTAACTTTGTCCTGCTCTCTATCTTGTTTGGTATTCGCCACATCATGAGCCAACTACTTGTGCTACAGTGCCAATTTTTTGAATAAATTAAAAACAAACTGTGCATAAATATGTAATGCTACAGAGCCCATTCTATTAAACATTTCGACAGAAAAAATGTCTATGTCTCTATGTCCTGCTCTCTATCTTGCTTTGGTATTCTCTACATCATGAGTCAACTACTTGTACTACAGAGCCCAATTCTCAAATAAATGAAATACAAACTCTGCATTAATACGTTATGCTACAGAGCCCACACTATTAAACATTTCTATAGAAAAAATGTTTATCACTTTTTCCTGCTCTCTATCTTGCTTTGGTATTCTCTATATCATGAGCTAACTACTTGTGCTACAGAGCCAAATTCTCCAATAATTTAAATCAAACTGTGCATCAACGCGTTATGCTACAGAGCTCAATCTATTAAACATTTCTATAGAAAAATGTCTATGTCACTGTTTCCGGCTCTCTGTCTTGCTTTGGCATTCTCTACATCATGAGCCATGTACTTGTGCTACAGAGCCCACTTCTGAAATAAATTAAAAAAAAACTGTGCATCAATGCGTTATTCTGCAGAGCCCAATCTATTAAACATTTCTACAGAACAAAAAGGTCTATGTCACTTTTCCCTGCTCTCTATCTTGCTGTGGTATTCTCTACGTCATGTGCCAACTACTTGTACTACAGAGCCCAATTCTCAAATAAATGAAATACAAATTCTGCATTAATGCATTATGCTACAGAGCCCAATCTATTAAACATTTCTACAGAAAAAAATGTCTATGTCACTTTTTCCTGCTCTCTATCTTGCTTTGGTATTCTCTACATCATGAGCCATGTACTTGTGCTACAGAGCCCACTTCTCAAATAAATTAAAAACAAACTGTGCCTCAATGCGTTATGCTACAGAGCCCAATCTATTAAACATTTCTACAGAAAAAAATGTCTATATCACTTTTTCCTGCCCTCTATCTTGCTTCGGTATTCTCTACATCATGAATCAACTACTTGTGCTACAGAGCCCAATTCTCAATTAAATTAAAAACAAACTGTGCATCAATGCGTTATGCTACAGAGCCTAATCTATTAAAAATTTCTACAGAAAAAATGTTTGTCATTTTTTCCTGCTCTCTATCTTGCTTTGGTATGTGCTACATCATGAGCCAACAACTACTTGTGCTACAGAGCCCAATTCTCAAATAAATTAAAAACCAACTGTGCATCAATGCGTTATGCTACAGAGCCCAATCTATTAAACATTTCTACAGAAAAAAATGTCTATATCACTTTTTCCTGCCCTCTATCTTGCTTCGGTATTCTCTACATCATGAATCAACTACTTGTGCTACAGAGCCCAATTCTCAATTAAATTAAAAACAAACTGTGCATCAATGCCTTATGCTACAGAGCCTAATCTATTAAAAATTTCTACAGAAAAAATGTTTGTCATTTTTTCCTGCTCTCTATCTTGCTTTGGTATGCTCTACATCATGAGCCAACAACTACTTGTGCTACAGAGCCCAATTCTCAAATAAATTAAAAACCAACTGTGCCTCAATGCGTTATGCTACAGAGCCCAATCTATTAAACATTTCTACAGAAAAAAATGTCTATATCACTTTTTCCTGCCCTCTATCTTGCTTCGGTATTCTCTACATCATGAATCAACTACTTGTGCTACAGAGCCCAATTCTCAATTAAATTAAAAACAAACTGTGCATCAATGCGTTATGCTACAGAGCCTAATCTATTAAAAATTTCTACAGAAAAAATGTTTGTCATTTTTTCCTGCTCTCTATCTTGCTTTGGTATGCTCTACATCATGAGCCAACAACTACTTGTGCTACAGAGCCCAATTCTCAAATAAATTAAAAACCAACTGTGCATCAATGCGTTATGCTACAGAGCCCAATCTATTAAACATTTCTACAGAAAAAATGTAACTTTGTCCTGCTCTCTATCTTGTTTGGTATTCTGCACATCATGAGCCAACTACTTGTGCTACAGTGCCAAATTTTTAAATAAATTAAAAACAAACTGTGCATCAATATGTAATGCTACAGAGCCCATTCTATTAAACATTTCAACAGAAAAAATGTCTATGTCTCTATTTCCTGCTCTCTATCTTGCTTTGGTATTCTCTACATCATGAGCCAACTACTTGTACTACAGAGCCCAATTCTCAAATAAATGAAATACAAACTCTGCATTAATACGTTATGCTACAGAGCCTAAACTATTAAACATGTCTATAGAAAAAATGTTTATCACTTTTTCCTGCTCTCTATCTTGCTTTGGTATTCTCTATATCATGAGCTAACTACTTGTGCTACAGAGCCAAATTCTCCAATAATTTAAATCAAACTGTGCATCAACGCGTTATGCTACAGAGCTCAATCTATTAAACATTTCTATAGAAAAATGTCTATGTCACTGTTTCCGGCTCTCTGTCTTGCTTTGGCATTCTCTACATCATGAGCCGTACTTGTGCTACAGAGCCCACTTCTGAAATAAATTTAAAAAAAACTGTGCATCAATGCGTTATTCTGCAGAGCCCAATCTATTAAACATTTCTACAGAACAAAAAGGTCTATGTCACTTTTTCCTGCTCTCTATCTTGCTGTGGTATTCTCTACGTCATGAGCCAACTACTTGTACTACAGACCCCAATTCTCAAATAAATGAAATACAAATTCTGCATTAATGCGTTATGCTACAGAGCCCAATCTATTAAACATTTCTACAGAAAAAAATGTCTATGTCACTCTTTCCTGCCCTCTATCTTGCTTCGGTATTCTCTACATCATGAATCAACTACTTGTGCTACAGAGCCCAATTCTCAAATAAATTAAAAACAAACTGTGCATCAATGCGTTATGCTACAGAGCCTGATCTATTAAAAATTTCTACAGAAAAAATGTTTGTAATTTTTTCCTGCTCTCTATCTTGCTTTGGTATGCTCTACATCATGAGCCAACAACTACTTCTGCTACAGAGCCCAATTCTCAAATAAATTAAAAACCAACTGTGCATCAATGCGTTATGCTACAGAGCCCAATCTACTAAATATTTCTACAGAAAAAATGTAACTTTGTCCTGCTCTCTATCTTGTTTGGTATTCGCCACATCATGAGCCAACTACTTGTGCTACAGTGCCAATTTTTTGAATAAATTAAAAACAAACTGTGCATAAATATGTAATGCTACAGAGCCCATTCTATTAAACATTTCGACAGAAAAAATTTCTATGTCTCTATGTCCTGCTCTCTATCTTGCTTTCGTATTCTCTACATCATGAGTCAACTACTTGTACTACAGAGCCCAATTCTCAAATAAATGAAAAACAAACTGTGCATCATGGAGCATTTGCGTAGCTGAACTTCGGATGCGTTGTGCTACAGAGCCCAATTTATTAAAAAACATTTTTCCTTTATGTATCACTTTTTCCTGCTTTTTATTAGTCTTCCTTCTTCCATATTCTTTTTTCTATTCTATCGCGTATTGAATGCCAAACCTGGATTTGTAGTTGCGCTATAGAAACCAATTCTTAAATATGTCAAAAAGCGTATGCTACAGTGTACCGCAGTGACGTGCTTCAGAGCCCAATATTAATATCTACAGAATTGTATTGGAATGCAGAGTTGGATTCTGGCGCCGCCTGCGGGCTGTGTAGCAACACTTAGCTCTAGTAGCAAATTCTTATATTCCCTGATGACGTCTTGGCTACAAACCAAGCTTTTTTCCATTGTAAAATTAGCCTCTGTATACTGGATTGCACCTTTTTCCAGGCAATTCCAATGCAACTTCCTAGTACGTTTACTCGGTTCTAGTTTACACTTTAACCCTGAGTACCAAACACCTGCTTGCACCATTTAGACCCATCTATCACTCCACACTGCACAATAATCATAAGCCATTAGGTCGAGTCGAATTAATTTCGCAGTGGGAGTCTCCGGGGGTTGCCCAACGACGAATTAGCGTTTGTAAACTCGAAATGCGATTTGCTTTGCTAATTTACCTGTAGTTAATAATTAAGACCGCATAATCATCCTTAAGTTGTTGCGAAAAGACGGTACCTGCGGTTACATCATCAGTGGTACTTTTGCTTTCATTCATACTAAACAACGGAAGTAGGTTCGCTGAAGAAGGCAGCGGTTACTGGGTAACGGCGATTAGTTTGATTGGTCGGTGCACTACTTTTAGAAGAGCTTTTTTTGCAATTTCTTAAGGTGGTTAGTCTGAAATAGCCACAAAGTAATATTTTTAGTCTTTGCTATATAAAACCGAATCTTCGTGCAACCTCATTTACATACAGAGATAGTCGGTTTCGATGCATGCGACTCTGGTACCATCCGTTAGGTACGAATGAGCGAGTGATCCCGTTACTTTTTATATTTATGTTATACATAACTTTGAGACCCGACACGGCAGTGTCTAACAATAACTCAGCCAAAGCTTGTTCCATCGAAAAAACACGTTTCGTGTAGGTTTTTCTTTCATATTTATCTAGGCTTCGAGTTAGTGCCCCGAGTTGCTGATAAATAGCACAATATATTATCTTGTTCTAGTTTTAAAGTAACTTAAAACCTAAAATCCTTAAAATTATTGAGCTTCAAGTCCACAATTCTTAACAAGGTACCGTCTGTAAGGCGAAACTTGTCAGCGCAAATCCTGCGACGCGTAGCTTCAAGTCGTAGAGTCACCTAGAACCCTTAAGCTTACCTCAGAGTACCCTTAACGCACCGTAATATTTACCTTAACTGGACACTCAGGAGGGATGATCCTGCATGCTTCAAACACGAAAAACACGCTGGCAGTCACCTGAGGGATAGGGTACAGCTTGGTTGGCAACCCAAACTTTGCCTAAAAATTATCAGGCCATCAGCACTCTTCGAGAACCAATTGCTATCTATACGAACTTTGTAGAAGTAGTAGTCGCTAACTTTATCGCTCTGAGCCCCTTGGAACACGATCGCATACTTCCAGTCCTCGTCGAAGTGCCCCTTATCAAATATGTAGTGCTCCACGTAGAAGAACCCATCGTGGATGTGGAAGTTTTTAATGGCTGGCCAACGAGAGGCCACCATTTTGACTGCACTCGGTACGGCGGACAAGAGACTCCATCTGTTGGGGTCTCCGTATTGGAGGATAAATTTTTGTCTCTGTTCTGGATCATAATAAAACAAGTAGTAATAGAAGAGAATATTAAGAAGTGTGAGCAGTACTCAGAAGAAGCCACCACTTCACAGAATCATGAAATGCAGCAATTCGTAGAAGTAAGAAAATATAACAATAATATTAATTGAGGTGCTAAAGATTACTTTCTCAGGGTGGGACTCAGAAGAAGACAGATCAGAAAATGCAAAATCCTTACGAAGGAAGTTTTGCAACAAAATTTATTAACAAACGAACCATTATTTTTGGACAGAAACCAAAACAAAAAGAAAACACGTTCTGAGGACCCTGCTGGTTGCTCAGAAACCATTTATCACCCATATAACCAAACTGGACCTACCTTTAGCTTGTCTAATCGAATTCACTACAAACAATTTGGCAGTAGTGACTGGATCCAGATAGTCAGAACAGTGAACCTCACGAGCCAGCTGCAGCTTGTCGAGGTTTCCAGGGCGCGAAGCTGACTGCGAACGGGCCCCCGGAACCTCCAAAGGGTCGTACCTTGAAACCATCGTCCTTTGCTTTCCGTTTTTACGCAGAGGAGGTAATACTTACGGCATGCGCTTTAGAAGCTTGGATATCATCAGTCCTTCCTTGACCTCCCACTGGTCTTTGACCTCTTTAGCGGGCGTTACGTTCATAATAGCATCGCAGCTGATTACGATGACGTTCTTAGCTACGTCCAGAATGTCGGAGCTGCTGACCGACGCTCGTTCCTTGATCCGATTGTAAGTGTGGCGAGGGCCCCTTTCCGGGCCTGTAGCAGGGAGCAACGTTTGAGAAAGGACGAAATCGAGGTTAACGTCCTCCTCCTCCTCCTCTACGCCGTTGTTAACCACGTCCAAATCGACGAAGGTGACTCTTGGTGCAGCTTTCTCATCCTCGGTCACGCTTTCTCTGACTCCGAAGTGTTTCAGCAGGTCAACGCTAGAGCTGTCCAGCATGATCAGCTTATTGTAGGATGGTGGTCTAGAAATTCTAAAGGAGAGGTAAAGACTGTGGCTGAAGTGATGGCATGTACCTGAATTTGGACGGAGGTAGCTCTTTAAGGATTTCCTCTTTGGATTCTTCCTCAGACAAGGAGGAAGAGTCATGGAAGATTTCAGTGAGACGTTGCATTGTGTAAAAAATTGTAAAAAATGGCAGATTTCTCGAAGGTTAGACAACTATTGAGGTTATACGTATTGGTACCGGTTTAGGTTTGAAAGGTAAAAGTTTTCTGAAGCTTTGCTTTCAATTCAACTATTCGTTTAACAGAATTTAGGTAGTACCCTCCAACCATCCATGCTCTAAATTAACAATTGTTTTGGTTATTTTGATAAAAAAGTATAATTTAAGACATTGATGCAATGCTTTTTAAAAATTATAACTCTCACATACAAAATTTATTTATCTTTATTATTTTATTTTTTCAATTTTTCTATCTTTGCATCAAAAAACTTCCTTATTTTTGAAGATACCCCTTCCAAGTCGCACCTCGTTTTCCACTGCTCTGAACCAAAAAATACAGTACCGTTATCAATATTTCGGTAGCACGTTTTATGCTCTGGATATTATTGAATTTTTTCATAAAATATCATCAAGAAGAGTAGTTGATGCAAAAAATTGTATTTTTACAAGCTTTGAGTAATTTTTCACCATTTATTACTCTAATACTGACCTATCTTTCTCGAAAAACACAAAATTTGCATTGTGGGGCGTTTTGAGTCAAATTTCACTTATTTGAGTTTGACTTTGAGTTTGAGTCAAATTTCACAATTTTACTTAAAACCTCAATTTAGAATTTGACACAGTTTCAAGAATTTCAATCAGTTTGGTTGATTTGTCCTAAAATTAACATTCTCCTAAGGTTTCAAATTTGCATTTCTTAATGCTCTGAGTCATTTTTTAAACAATTTTTGAACTAATCTTGACGAGCATTTTTTTAAAAATTTTAAATTTTCATTTTCAAACGCGTTGGGTCATTTTTAACCAATTGTGGCCCTAGTCCCAAGCTGCATTTTTCCAAACGCTCCAAATTTATATTTTTATACGCTTTGTCATTTTGACACTAATCCTAACCTGATCTCGAAAAAACAAAAATTTGCATTTTTGAGGCGTTTTGAGTCAAATTTCACTTATTTTGATCGAAAAATTAATTTTACTTGAAGAACAAATTACAAAATTTGTATCAGTTTGGCTGATTTGGTCCTAAAATGCATTTTTAGATGTTTTGAGTAGTTTTTAAACAATCTTCTCCTTAATCTTAAAGGTTCATTCTCTCAAAAACCAAAAATTTACATTTTTTGACGCCTTTAGTCACTTTTGAACGATTTTGGTCCTAATCCCTACCTAAATATTTCCAAAAACTTTTAGTTTCCAATTTTAAATTGGAGTTATTTTTAGTCGATTTTTGCCACATTCTGAGTTTCTCAAGCACTTCAAATTTGTAACTAACCAGAACTAATCCATGGCTGTCTTAAAAAATACCAAATTTGCATTTTGATGCGTTTTGTGTCACGTTTCACTCATTTTGGAAAAAAAAAATATTTTGCCTGAAACAACAAATTAGACAATTTCAATCAGTTTGTCACTTTTTGTTCTAAAATTAAATTTCTCCAAAGGTTTCAAATTTAAATTTTTGAATTGTTACCTTAGTTTTAACGTGCATTCTTTCAAAAGTTCTAAATTTGCATTTTTAAACGCGTTAAGTCATTTAAAACCGTTTTGGTCTTACTCTCAATTTGAACTTTTTTAAAGTCTTTTAGCTTGCATTTTTGAAACGCTTGGAGATTTTTAGACCATTTTGGCCTAAACCCTAACCTGAATTTTTCCAAACGCTCTAAATTTATATTTTTACAAGCTTTGAGTAATTTTGACTCTAATCCTAACCTGACTTTCTCGAAAACCACCAAAGTTGCATTTTGATGTGTTTTGAGTTCAATTACACTTCTTTTGATCAAAAAATTAAGTTTGTCTAGTACAAGAAACAAAAAAATTTGTTTAGTTAAAAAACATTTTTAGATGTTTTAAATTATTTTTAACCAATTTTCGCCTTAACCTTAAGGTGCATTTTTACAAAAACTTCAATTTTGCTTTTTTTTAGAAGCTTTAAGTCATTTTATTCGAATTACTCTAATCCAAATCAGGTCAGGTTTGAGTCATTTTCAACAATTTCTAGCTCTAATCCTAACTCCCTGATCCGACTTTCTCGAAAGATATACAATGTTTATTTTGATGTATTTTTTATACAAATTTCACTCATTTCTATTCAAAAATTACTCATACTAAAAACCCCAAAATAGAAAGTTTGAATCAGATTTGCCTTATTTTGTCCTAGAATTGAATTAACCCATATCCTCAAAATTTACTTTTTCGCATGTTTTGTGTAATTGTTAAGCGTTTTTGGCTCTAATTTTTACCGAAAATTTTTAAAAAAATTCAAATTTACATTCTTAAACGGTTTAAGTCAGTTTTAAACAATTTTTGCCCTAATTTTAATATGCCTGTTTTCAAAAATTTTAAATTTGATTTGTAGATGCGCCAAGTAATTTTAGTAAAATGCTTGGAGTCATTTTTAGCCGATTTTAACCATAATCCTATTATGTATCTCCCAAGCAGTTCAAATTTTTTATTTTTACAAGCTTTGAGTAATTTTTCACCGATTATGACTCTAATACTGACCCAACTTTCTCGAAAAACACAAAATTTGCATTTTGAGGCGTTTGACTTTGAGTTTGAGTCAAATTTCAAAATTTAACTTAAAACCACAACTTCTAATTTGACACAGTTTTTGAATCAGTTTGGTTGATTTGGACCTAAACTTGAACTACTCCTAAGGTTTCTAACTTGCATTTTTCAAATGCTTTGAGTCGTTTTTTTAACCATTTTTGCACTAATCTTAACGAGCATTCTTTAAAAAATTTTAAATTTTAATTTTAAAAGACGTTAAGTCATTTTTAACCAATTTTGGCCCTAGTCTCAAGCAGCATTTTTCCAAACGCTCCAAATTTGTATTTTTATATCTTTTGTCATTTTTTACCGTTTTTGACACTAATCCTGACCTACTCGAAAAACACAAAATTTGCATTTGAGGCGTTTTAAGTCAAATTTTACTTATTTTGATCGAAAAATGAATTTTACTGGAAGAACAAATTCCAAAATTTGTATCAGTTTGGCTGATTTCGTCCTAAAAGGCATTTTTAGACGCTTTGAGCAGTTTTTTACCAATTTTCTCCCAAATCTTAAAAGATCATTCTTTCAAAAACAAAAAATTTACATTTTTGGACGCATTTCGTCATTTTTAAACGATTTTGGCACTAATTCCAACCTAAAATTTTCCAAAAATTTTTTAGTTTGCATGTTAAGATTGATTAGACTCATTTTTTAGTCGATTTTCGCCATAATCCTATTCTGAGCTTCTCAAGCACCTCAAATTTGCATTTTTACCCGCTTTGAGTTATTTTTCACCGATTTTGACTCTAATCCTAACATGCCTTTCTTAAAAAAATACCAAATTTGATTTTGAGGAGTTTCGTGTCACGTTTCACCCATTTTAGCAAAAAAAATTGCCTAAAACAAAAAATTAGAAAATTTTAATCAATCTATCAATTTTTTTCCTAAAATTGAAATGCTCCAAAGGCTACAAATTTTAAATTTTGGATTCTTTGAGTCATTTTAGACAATTGTTGTCCTAGTTTTAACGTGCATTCTTTCAAAAGTTCAAAATTAGCTTTTTTATACAAGTTAAGTCATTTTAGACCATTTTGGCATTACTCTCAATTTGAACTTTTTTAAAAATCTTTTAGTTTGCTTTTTTTAAATACTGGGAGATTTTTAGACCATTTTGGCCATGACCCTAAACTGAATTTTTCGAAACGCTCCAAATTTATATTTTTACAAGCTTTTAGTCATTTTTGACCAATTTTGACTCTATCCTAACCTGACTTTCTCGAAAAACACCAATGTTGCATTTTGAAGTGTTTTGAGTCAAATTTCACAACAAATTAGAAAGTTTGATTCAGTTTGGCTGTATTTCAAAAACTTAAAATTTGCATTTTTAGATGCTTTCAGTTATTTTTAACCCATTTTCACCCTAATCTTAAGGTGTATTTTTATAAAAATTCTAAATTTACATTTTATCAGTTTACGTTTAGATCAATTTACGTTTGGAAAATTATAAATTATTTTTGAATTTTTCTATCTTTTCATCCAGAAACTTCCTTATTTTTGAAGATGCCCCTTCTTCCAAGTCGCACCTCGTTTTCAACTGCTCTGAGCCAAAAAATACAATACCATTAAGAATAATTCGATACCCCTCTTATGCTTTGGATATTATTGATTTATTTCATGAAATATCATCAGAAAGAGTAGTTGATGCAAAAAATCGATTAATTTACGTTTAGAAAATTAAAAATTATTTTTGAACTTCTGAACTCTGTCTTTGCATCAAAAAACTTCCTTATTTTTAAAAGTGCCCCTTCCAAGTCGCACCTCGTTTTCAACTGCTCTGCGCCAAAAAATACAGTACCATTAAGAATAATTTGGTAGCACCTCTTATGCTTTGGATATTATTGATTTTGTTCATGAAATATCATCAGAAAGAGTAGTTGATGCAAAAAATCTATTAACTTACCTTTAGTAAATTATAAATAATTTTTGAACTTTTCTATCTTTGCATCAAGAGACTGTCTTATTTTTGAAGATGCCCCTTATGACTCGTACCTCGTTTTCAACTTCTCTGATCCAAAAAATACAGTACTTATGGTCTAGATATTATTGATTTTTTTCATGTAATATTATCAGGAAGAAGATTTGATGCAAAAAATCTATTCATTTGCGTTTAGAAAATTAAAAATTATTTTTGAATTTTTCTATCTTTGCATCAAAAAACTTCCTTATTTTTGAAGATGCCCCTTCCAAGTCGCACCTCGTTTTCAACCGCTCTGAGCCAAAAAATACAGTACCATTAACAATATTTCGGTAGCACCTCTTATGCTCTGGATATTATTGATTTTTTTCATTAAATATCATCAGAAAGAGTAGTTTATGCAAAAAATTTATTAATTTAAGTTTAGAAAATTATAAATTATTTTTGAATTTTTCAATCTTTGCATCAAAAAAACTTCCTTATTTTTGACGATGCCCCTTCCAAGTCGCACCTCGTTTTCAACTGCTCTGAGCCAAAAAATACCGTACCATTAAGAATATTTCGGTAGCACCTCTTATGATCTGGATATTATTGAAGTTTTTCGTGAAATACCATCGGAAAGAGTAGTTGATGCAAAAAATCTATTAATTTATGTTTAGAAAATTATAAATTATTTTTAAACTTTTCTATCTTTGCATCAAGATACCTCCTTATATTTTAAAGATGCCCCTTCCAAGTCGCACCTTGTTTTCAACCAAAAAATACAGTACCATTAACAATATTTCGGTAGCACCACTTATGCTCTGGATATTATTGATTTTTTTCATAATCTATCATCAGAAAGAGTAGTTGATGCAAAAAATCAATTATATTTCGGTAGCACCTCCCTTGCTCTGGATATTATTGATTTTTTGCATGAAATATCAGCAGGAAGAACAGTTGATGCAAAAAATCTATTCATTTCCGTTTAGAAAATTAAAAATTATTTTTGAATTTTTCTATCTTTGCATCAAAAAACTTCCTTATTTTTGAAGATGCCCCTTCCAAGTAGCACCTCGTGTTCAACCGCTCTGAGCCAAAAAATATAGAACCATTAACAATATTTCGGTAGCACCTCTTATGCTCTGGATATTATTAATTTTTTTCATTAAATATCATCAGAAAGAGTAGTTTATGCAAAAAATTTATTAATTTAAGTTTAGAAAATTATAAATTATTTTTGAATTTTTCAATCTTTGCATCAAAAAAACTTCCTTATTTTTGACGATGCCCCTTCCAAGTCGCACCTCGTTTTCAACTGCTCTGAGCCAAAAAATACCGTACCATTAAGAATATTTCGGTAGCACCTCTTATGCTCTGGATATTATTGATTTTTCCATGAAATATCAGCAGAAAGAAGAGTTGATGCAAACAATTGATTTATTTATGTTTGGAAAATTCTATATTATTTTTAAATTTTTCTATCTTTGCATCAAAAAATTTTCTTAATTTTAAAGATGCCCCTTCCAAGTCGCACCTCGTTTTCAACTGCTCTGAGCCAAACAATACAGTACCATTAAGAATAATTCGGTAGCACCTTTTATGCTCTGGATATTATTGATTTTTTCATGAAATATCATCAGAAAGAGTAGTTGTTGCAAAAAATCTATTAACTTACGTTTAGAAAATTATAAATTATTTTTGAACTTTTCTATCTTTGCATCAGGATATTGTCTTATTTTGGAAGATGCCCCTTCCAAGTCGCACCTCGTTTTCAACTGCTCTGACCCAAAAAAGACGGTACCATTAACAATATTTTGGTAGCACCTATTATGCTCTGGATATTATTGATTTTTTTCATGAAATATCGTCAGGAAGAGTAGTTGATGCAAACAATTGATTACGTTTGGAAAATTATAAATTATTTGTGAATTTTTCTATCTTTGCATCAAAAAGTTTTCTTAATTTTAAAGATGCCCCTTCCAAGTCGCACCTTGTTTTAAACCAAAAAATACAGTACCATTAACAATATTTCAGTAGCCTCTCTTATGCTCTGGATATTATTGAATTTTTTCATGAAATATCATCAGAAAGAGTAGTTGATGCAAAAAATCTATTAATTTATGATTAGAAAATTATAAATTATTGTTGAATTTTTCTATCTTTGCATCAAGATGCCTCCTTATTTTTTAAAGATGCCCCTTCAAAGTCGCACCTGGTTTTCAACCAAAAAATAAAGTTCCATTAACAATATTTCGGTAGCATCTCTTATGCTCTGGATATTATTGATTTTTTTCATGATCTATCATCAGAAAGAGTAGTTGATGCAAAAAATCGATTATATTTCGGTAGCACCTCCTAGGCTGTGGATAATATTGATTTTTTGCATGAAATATCAGCAGCAAGAAGAGTTGATGCAAGAAATCTATTAATTTGCGTTTAGAAAATTAAAAATTATTTTTGAATTTTTCTATCTTTGCATCAAAAAACTTCCTTATCTTTGAAGATGCCCCTTCCAAGTCGCATCTCGTTTTCAACTGCTCTGAGCCAAAATGTACTGTACCATTAATAATATTTCGGTAGCACCTCTTATGCTCTGGATATTATTGATTTTTTGATGAAATATCATCAGAAAGAGTAGTTGATGCAAAAAGTCTATTAATTTACGTTTAGAAAATTGTAATTTTTTTTTTTCAATTTTTCTATCTTTGCATCAAGGAACTTCTTTATTTTTGAAGATGCCCCTTCCAAGTCGCACCTCGTTTTCAACTGCTCTGAACCAAAAAATACAGTACCATTAGCAATATTTCGGTAGCACCTCTTATGCTCTGGATATTACTGATTTTTTCGTGAAATATCATCGGAAAGAATAGTTGATGCAAAAAATCTATTAATTTATGATTAGAAAATTATAAATTATTTTTGAATTTTTCTATCTTTGCATCAAGATACCTCCTTATTTTTTAAAGATGTCCCTTCAAAGTCGCACCTGGTTTTCAACCAAAAAATACAGTACCATTAACAATATTTCGGTAGCACCTCTTATGCTCTGGATATTATTGAATTTTTCATGAAATATCATCGGAAAGAGTAGTTGTTGCCAAAAATCTATTGATTTGTGTTTAGAAATTAAAAACTGATTTTTTAATTTTTCTATCTTTGCATCAAAAAACTTCCTTATTTTTGAAGATGCCCCTTCCAAGTGGCACCTCGTTTTCAATTGCTCTGAGCCAAAAAATACAATACCATTAAGAATATTTCGGTAGCACCTCTTATGCTTTGGATATTATTGATTTTTTCGTGAAATATCATCGAAAAGAATAGTTGATGCAAAAAATCTATTAATTTATGTTTAGAAAATTATAAATTATTTTTGAATTTTTCTATCTTTGCATCAAGATACCTCTTTATTTTTTAAAGCTGCCCCTTCCAAGTCGCACCTTGTTTTCAACCAAAAAATACAGTACCATTAACAATATTTCGGTAGCATCTCTTATGCTCTGGATATTATTGATTTTTTTCATGATCTATCATCAGAAAGAGTAGTTGATGCAAAAAATCGATTATATTTCGGTAGCACCTCCTAGGCTGTGGATATTATTGATTTTTTGCATGAAATATCAGCAGCAAGAAGAGTTGATGCAAGAAATCTATTAATTTGCGTTTAGAAAATTAAAAATTATTTTTGAATTTTTCTATCTTTGCATCAAAAAACTTCCTTATTTTTGAATATGCCCCTTCCACGCCGCACCTCGTTTTCAACTGCTCTGAGCCAAAATATACAGTACCATTAATAATATTTCGCTAGCACCTCTTATGCTCTGGATATTATTGATTTTTTGATGAAATATCATCAGAAAGAGTAGTTGATGCAAAAAGTCTATGAATTTACGTTTAGAAAATTGTAAATTTTTTTTCAATTTTTCTATCTTTGCATCAAGAAACTTCTTTATTTTTGAAGATGCCCCTTCCAAGTCGCACCTCGTTTTCAACTGCTCTGAACCAAAAAATACAGTACCATTAACAATATTTCGGTAGCACCTCTTATGCTCTGGATATTATTGATTTTTTCGTGAAATATCATCGAAAAGAATAGTTGATGCAAAAAATCTATTAATTTATGATTAGAAAATTATAAAGTATTTTTGAATTTTTCTATCTTTGCATCAAGGTACCTCCTTATTTTTTAAAGATGCCCCTTCAAAGTCGCACCTGGTTTTCAACCAAAAAATACAGTACCATTAACAATATTTCGGTAGCACCTCTTATGCTCTGGATATTATTGAATTTTTCATGAAATATCATCGGAAAGAGTAGTTGTTGCCAAAAATCTATTGATTTGTGTTTAGAAATTAAAAACTGATTTTTGAATTTTTCTAACTTTGCATCAAAAAACTTCCTTATTTTTGAAGATGCCCCTTCCAAGTGGCACCTCGTTTTCAACTGCTCTGAGCCAAAAAATACAATACCATTAAGAATATTTTGGTAGCACCTCTTATGCTTTGGATATTATTGATTTGTTCATGAAATACCATCGGAAAGAGTAGTTGATGCAAAAAATCTATTAATTTATGTTTCGAAAATTATAAATTATTTTTGAATTTTTCTATCTTTGCATCAGGATACCTCCTTATTTTTTAAAGATGCCCCTTCCAAGTCGCACCTTGTTTTCAACCAAAAAATACAGTACCATTAACAATATTTCGGTAGTACTTCTTATGCTCTGGATATTATTGATTTTTTCACGAAATACCATCGGAAAGAGTAGTTGATGCAAAAAATCTATTAATTTATGTTTAGAAAATTATAAATTATTTTTGATTTTTTCTATCTTTGCATCAAGATACCTCCTTATTTTTTAAAGATGCCCCTTCCAAGTCGCACCTTTTTTTCAACCAAAAAATACAGTACCATTAACAATATTTCGGTAGCACCTCTTATGCTCTGGATATTATTGATTTTTTCATGAAATACCATCAGAAAGAGTAGTTGATGCAAAAAATCTATTAATTTATGTTTAGAAAATTATAAATTATTTTTGAATTTTTCTATCTTTGCATCAAGATACCTCCTTATTTTTTAAAGATGTCCCTTCCAAGTCGCACCTTGTTTTCAACCAAAAAATACAGTACCATTAACAATATTTCGGTAGCACCTCTTATGCTCTGGATATTATTGAATTTTTTCATGAAATATCATCGGAAAGAGTAGTTGTTGCCAAAAATCTATTGATTTGTGTTTAGAAATTTAAAAGTGATTTTTGAATTTTTCTATCTTTGCATCAAAAAACTTCCTTATTTTTGAAGATGCCCCCTCCAAGTCGCATCTCGTTTTCAACTTCTCTGAGGCAAAAAATACAGTACCATTAAGAATATTTCGGTAGCACCTCTTCTGTTCTGGATATTATTGATTTTTTCCATGAAATATCAGCAGGAAGAAGAGTTGATGCAAACAATTGATTAATTCACGTTTGGAAAATTATAAATTATTCTTGAATTTTTCAATCTTTGCATCAAAAAATTTTCTTAATTTTAAAGGTGCCCCTTCCAAGTCGCACCTCGTTTTCAACTGCTCTGAGCCAAAAACTACAGTACCATTAATAATATTTCGGTAGCACCTTTTATGCTTTGGATATTATTGATTTTTTGATGAAATATCATCAGAAAGAGTAGTTGATGCAAAAAGTCTATTAATTTACGTTTAGAAAAGTAAAAATTATTTTTTAATTTTTCTATCTTTGCATCAAGAAACTTTCTTATTTTTGAAGATGCCCCTTCCAAGTCGCACCTCGTTTTCAACTGTTCTGAACCAAAAAAGACGGTACCATTAATAATATTTCGGTAGCACCTCTAATGCTCTGGATATTATTGATTTTTTTTCATTAAATATCATCAGAAAGAGTAGTTGAGGCAAAAAATCTATTAATTTACGTTTAGAAAATTATAAATTATTTTTGAATTTTTATATCTTTGCATCAAGAAACTTCCTTATTTTTGACGATGCCTCTTCCAAGTCGCACCTCGATTTCAACTGCTCTGAACCAAAAAATACAGTACCATTAACAATATTTCGGTAGCACCTCTTATGCTCTGGATATTATTGATTTTTTTCATTGAATATTATCAGGAAGAGTAGTTTATGCAAACAATTGATTAATTTACGTTTAGAAAATTATAAATAAATTTTGAATTTTTCTATCTTTGCACCAAAAAATGTTCTTAATTTTAAAGAGACCCCTTCCAAGTCGCACCTTGTTTTCAACCAAAAAATAAAGTTCTATTAACAATATTTCGGAAGCACCTCCTATGCTCTGGGTATTATCGATTTTTTCATGAAATACCATCGGAAAGAGTAGTTGATGCAAAAAATCTATTAATTTATGTTTAGAAAATTATAAATTATTTTTGAATTTTTCTATATTTGCATCAAGATACCTCCTTATTTTTTAAAGATGCCCCTTCCAAGTCGCACCTCGTTTTCAACTGCTCTGAGCAAAAAAATACAATACCATTAAGAATATTTCGGTAGCACCTCTTATGCTTTGGATATTATTGATTTTTTCATGAAATACCATCGGAAAGAGTAGTTGATGCCAAAAATCTATTGATTTGTGTTTAGAAATTAAAAAATGATTTTTGAATTTTTCTATCTTTGCATCAAAAAACTTCCTTATTTTTGAAGATGCCCCTTCCAAGTGGCACCTCGTTTTCAACGGCTCTGAGCCAAAAAATACAATACCATTAAGAATATTTCGGTAGCACCTCTTATGCTCTGGATATTATTGATTTTTTCATGAAATACCATCGGAAAGTGTAGTTGATGCAAAAAATCTATTAATTTATGTTTAGAAAATTATAAATAATTTTTGAATTTTTCTATCTTTGCATCAAAAAATTTTCTTAATTTTAAAGATGTCCCTTCCAAGTCGCACCTCGTTTTCAACTGCTCTGAGCCAAAAAATGCAGTACCATTAACATTTTTTTTTATCCTTGCATCAAAAAACTTTATTTTTAGGTAGATAACTCGTTCAAGTCCCTTATCATTCTTCAGAGTTTAGGTATTTGCATTCTTGCTCTAGATATTAAAACATTATTACGTATTATTATTTTGATAAAAAGTGTTGTCATGCTCTTCTTTATCTTTGTTCAGCTTCTCCATAAGTGCTGTTTCTTCGGTTTTTATTTTTGATCCATTTAACACAAAATTCGCCGCACTAACTGGTCCAAATATTCCAAGTTCTCGAACTGTTCGAGTTAGGCTCTGATGTTGTTGTAACGTTTCAGTTCTCTGAAATTCTGTTTCTGACTGCTACAATTGTTCAGAAGTGAAGGTGGCAAAATGGCTCAAATATGGTCTTCTCGACTTTGATGCATTCACAGCATTCACATAGTTCTTCCTATTGCCAGCAGGAACAAAAAGTCTGGAATATGCCTAATATTTACTATTCTCGTTTTCATTTTCTCACGGTGGCTATCATCTCTCAAATTTGCCTTCTCCACAAACGCAGTCACTTTAAATCTCCAGTCCAGTTACTTTGACAGGACTAAAAAAGAACACAGGACTTCTTTGCTACAGCTTTCCGTGTTACTCAATGAAACTTTTAGTTCATGTGCCCTTGAATCGGATATTAGCTTATTGTGTTCTTCTTTAGACGTTACCCAACAAAACCCCCCAGTCCTTGCGTCCTTGCACCGGATGGTTCTATATTTAAATAACCCTAGAGGGCACCCGAATAACAATAACAGGTTGTTACCACACATGGTGCGGCTATTATTGTACGCGCGCGGCATGGTGTTTTGAGTGAGTTGGATTTTTCTTAAAAAGTTCAAAACAAAAGCTGCCAAACATCCGATAACGCGTTTTTAAACAATCGGTTACAAATAACCTGATTGGAAATTTACAGCGGTCTAGGTTCCAGTTACCGATGGCAACAGCATGATTGTTGCCAGTTTCAGAACCCAGGACAATCTCCTGAAATATCTAAACTACATCTGGCAAAATACGTCAGTCCTGATGCACCTCCCTAATCCTTGTCTTGCTGCAATTGTCCGATAACGTGGCAGATTAGGACGAAAACATGATGATAAGGGAGGCCTGGCAAACAAAAGTCGCGATCATTTTGGGTGTCTGCCCCTGACCCCGCAGTGTCTTTGACCAAAAACAACAAGAATGGTGCCATATACGAATATGGACGTTGTTGACTGTCGTGGATGACAAATGGGCGCGGTAGCGTCATCCCACACGTCATCACAATATGTTCTACACACCGATATTTTAGGATGTTGAAAAACCTTCTGACCCCTGGAATCTTTATTGTTGTTTTAAATAATAATGTGACTGGGTTAATGTAAACAATGATTCTGCTGTTTGTTTCCACTGATATCGGGGTGATGGCAGCAAAAAATTATGTGTGGAGAGACCGTAATCCTTTCGCCTCATAAACCTAAAGTTTTCTTCCAGTACCTGAAACTTCCAGGTAACCGTTACTTAATAAGTCCAGAGTAACTGTCTTGTTAGTGTTGGGATTCGTTATAGAGTTATTGGAATATTATTAGTCAGGGAATGACTGTAACATACTTTATTACAGAGTTTAAGAAGAGAGAATAGGTAATCTGTTCCAAAGAGTACATTGTTACTAAAAAGTAACAGTTCCTTTTTATGTTACACATAGTAACTGGTTATAGGGAGTTATATGAACTAAAAGGCGATGATTTAACCTTTTTATAGAGAAATGGTTCCTCGCTAACAAGAAAACAGTAGTTTTTAATGTTTTGTTGAATGAAACATTTATAAAAAAATGTAGAATTTACCTTAAATATCAACTCTTTATTACCCCCCCCCCCCCTCTTTCTTCGTCATTTAAGTAGATTCCACAAATAAACCGATATCAGCAGATTGATAGAGGTAGATTTTTGTTAACAATAGTAAGTTTTTGGGTTCGAAATAGCTAAAAATTAGATTTTAATGTTGTCAGGAATGTTCTCTAACCAAAATAAACCATTTTGGTTAAAATGTTAATATCTAGAGTAAGCATGGTACTACATAAGTTCTGTGAATAGATCCGGTTCGAGTCAGCTGAAATTGACGTACGACTTGGCTGGGTTATGTTCAAAATTAAAAAAGACTTTTAAAGCAAAAATAGAAAAATACAAAAATAAATACTTATCATGTAAAAAATTGATAATTCCAATTCTTTTAAAGATGATTTTATCGACCTTTGAATCATTCTCTTCTCTGATGGCCTCAAAAACATTTTTGTTTTGCAAAAATACCCTATTATACATACACATAGACCAGGGATGGTACTACTTAAATTCTGCAAATGAAACTGAATTTTCTGGTTCAAGGCAGTTGAAAACGAAGTGCGACTGGGCCGGGTTTTTTTCCAAAATAAAAAAGAATTTTGAAAAAGAGGTAAGAAAATACAAGGATAAATAATTGTTTATAAAAAATTTGATATTCAATTTTTTAAAAAAAAATGAATCGATTTTTGCATCAACCGCTTTTCCAGATGAACTTAAAGAACAATTGTTTATATACTGGGTGTTTTTTTTTTAACTTAATACCGCCAGATATCTGTAGAATTAGATTGGAGTAATTTAAGTTAGAATTATGGCAAACAATGGTTAAAAATCACTCAAAAAACGCAAAATAAAAGTTTTTGAAAAATTTAGACCAAAATAAGTGAAAGTTTTACTCAAAAAGCCTCAGTATGCAAATTTGGTGTTTTTATAGAAAATCACAAGGATTAGGGCCAAAATTGATGAAAATATCTCAGACTCAAGCGGGTAAAAATACAAATTTGAAGTTTTTGGAAGAATTCACATCATGATTAGTGCCGATATCGGCTAAACATAAAGAATCTGAAAGTGGAAATTTTTGCGAAAATGCTGGTAGGATTGAAAATGGTTCAAAGCGTCTAAAAATGCAAATTTGAAGCCTTTGGAAAAATTCAAGTTTTAAACATTGGGGCTAAAATCCGTACACTACATTGTAACCAACCACTGTCAAAAAATGCAAATTTGTATGTTTTTGGAGAAATTCAATTTTAAGACAAAATTAGGCAAAACTGATAAAATTTCAGTCGAAAGATTTTCAAAATAATTTATATTTGACCAAAAAACACCTCAAAACAAAAATTTGATGTTTCTTGGGAAAGTCAGATTAGGATTAAGTCAAAAATAATAGATTAAATCAAAAAAATAATAAGTTTCAAAAATCTTTGAAAATTACTCAAGCGTGTAAGAATACATATTTTGAGGTTTTTGAAAAACTCTGATTAAGATTTTAGCTAAATTTAACTAAAAATGACGCAAACCGTCGAATAACAAACATTTTGAGTTTTTATAAAAACTCAGATTCGAATTTAGGCCAACATCGGTTAAATTTTTCTTAAAGTTTTAAAATGCAAATTTGGAGTTTTTGGAAAACCCAGGTAAGCATTAGAGCCAAACTCGTTTAAGAAAGACTCTCTTTAAGAAAGAACATTTAAAGTTATTGGAAAAATTCAGGATAAGATAAGAACCAAAAACGGTAAAAAATTAGTTATAGCGTCTAAAACTGCAAATTTAAAATTAAAAAAAAAACTGTTGATTAGGATTTAGTCCAAAATCGGTTAGAAATCACTCAAAGCGTCTAATCTAAAAATGTAGTTAAAAAAAAACGAAAAATCCAGGTAAAAGTTAGACTCAAAATCTATTAAAAACTCACGTAAAACGTCTAAAAATACAAAATTGAAGTTTTTGGCGTAAGTGCGGCGTTCAGGTTAGTGCGAAGTTCAGAATTAAATCCTGTTAAAATGGCTCGAAGCGTCTAAAAATCAATTTAGGGTTTGTGGAAAGTACAGGGTGGATTAGGGCTAAAACCGTTTGGAAAAATTTTATTTTGGAACTAAAATAATTTAAATTTGACCAAAAACACCTCAAAACAGTCAGAGAAAGTCAGATTAGAATTAGGTCCAAAAATCTTTGAAAATTACTCAAAGCGTGTAAAAATACATATTTGGGGTTTAAAACTCAAGTTAAGATTGTAGCTAAATTTAATTAAAAATGACACAAACCGTCGAACAACAAAAACTTTGAGTTTTATAAAAATTCACATTGGAATTAGGGCCAAAATCGGTTAAACTTTTCTTAAAAAGTTTTAAAATGCATGTTTGGAGTTTTTGGAAAAACTCAGTTTAGTATTAGGGCTAAACTCGTTTAGGAAAACTCTCTTTAAAAATCTTAAAAAAATTAAAAGTTACACGCTAAGATTAGACCCAAAAACAGTAAAAAATTAGTTATATGTCGTTATTTATATTTTATTAGTTATATAACGTCTAAAAATGCAAATTTAAATTTTTAAAAAAAAATGTAGATTACGATTTAGTCCAAAATCGGTTAGGAATCACTTAAAGCGTCTAATCTAAAGACAAAGATTAAAAAAAAATCGAAAAATTCAGGTAAAAATTAGACTTAAATCTATTAAAAATCACATAAAACACATAAAAACACACATTTGAAGTCTTTGGCATAAATGCGGTTAGGAGTTCAGAAACAAATCGGTTAAAATAGCTCAAAGCGTCTAAAAATCAAAATTTAAGGTTTGTGGAAAGTACAGGGTGGATTAGGGCTAAATCGATTGAAAAATACACTGAAAATTTTTAAATTCAAATTTGGGCCTTTTATCTGATAAAATTTGAGTTAAAATCGGTTAAAAGTCATTTTAACCGATGCATACAGCACATTGTAACCCGAACTAACCTGAACTAACCAATCACTACATCATCAAAAAAAGCAAATTTTTATGTTTTTGGAGAAATTCAACTTTAAGACAAAATTAGGCAAAGCCAATAAAATTTTAATCGTAAGATTTATTTTGGAATAAAAATTTAAATTTGACCAAAAATAATTCAAAACCAAAATTTGGTGTTTCTTGAGAAAGTCAGATTAGGATTAGGTCCAAAAATCTTCGAAAATTACTCAAAGCGCGTAGAAATACATATTTGGAGTTTTTGAAATACTCAGGTTAAGATTATAACTAAATTTGATTAAAAACGACGCAAACCGTCGAATAACAAAAATTTTGGGTTTTTGTGAGAATTCAGATTGGAATTAGGGCCAAAATCGGTTCAATTTTTCTTAAAAAGTTTAAAAATGCAAATTTTAACCGTTTGTGGAAATTACAGTGTGGATTAGAGTTAAAATCGTTTGGAATATACACAGAACATTTTTAAATTCAATTTTAGCGTTTTATCTAATAAAATTATAGCTGAAATCGATTACAAATTATTTTAACTGATCCATACACTAAATTATAACCAATCACTCGCTTTTTGATAATTGTCAAAAAAAGAAAATTATTATGTTTTTGGAGGAATTCAATTTTAAGACAAAATTAGGTAAAACCGATAAAATTTTAAATGTAAGATTTAAAAACACTTCAAAACAAAAATTTGGTGTTTCTTGAGAAAGTCAGATTAGGATTAGGTCCAAAAATCTTCGAAAATTACTCAAAGAGGTAAAAATACATATTTGGAGTTTTTGAAAAACTCAGGTTAAGATTATAGCTAAATTTGACTAAAAACGACGCAAACCGTCGAATAACAAAAATTTTGGGTTTTTGTAAGAATTCAGATTGGAATTAAGGCCAAAATCGGTTCAATTTTTCTTAAAAAGTTTTAAAATGCAAATTTGGAGTTTTTGAAAAACCCAGGTTAGTATCAGAGCCAAACTCGTTTAAGAAAGTCTTGTTTTTAAGAAACAACATTGAAAGTTATTGGAAAAGTTCATGCCATAATAGAACCAAAAACGGTAAAAAATTAGTTATAGCGCCTAAAAATGCAACTTTGAAGTTAAAAAAAAAGTAGGATTTAGTTCAAAATCGCTTAGAAGTCACTCAAAGCGTCTAAACTAAAGACGCAGATTAAAAAGAAAATAGAAAAATTGAGATAAAAATTAGAGTCAAAATGTATTAAAAATCACATAAAACGTCTAAAAACACAAACTTGAAATTTTTGGCATAAGGGTGGTTACGAGTTCAGAAACAAATCGGTTAAAACGGCTGAAAGCGTCTAAAAATAAAAATTCAAAACTTAAAAAAAAAAATAAAAAAAATCAAATTTTAACCGTTTGTGGAAATTACAGTGTGGATTAGAGCTAAAATCGTTTGGAACATACACAGAGCATTTTTAAATTCAATTTTAGCGTTTTATCTAATAAAATTATAGCTGAAATCGATTAAAAATTATTTTAACTGATCCATACACTAAATTGTAACCAATCACTTGCTTTTTGATAATTGTCAAAAAAAGAAAATTATTATGTTTTTGGAGGAATTCAATTTTAAGACAAAATTAGGCAAAAACGATAAATTTTTAATTATAAGATTTATTTTGGAGCTAAAATAATTTAAATTTCACCAAAAACACACCACAAAACAAAAACTTGGTGTTTTTTGAGAAATCAGGATAGTGAATTAGGAGGGCAATTAGGAGAAATTAGGAATTTTTGAGACATATTAGAAAAACCTTCCTCAAAGCGCGTAAAAATACATATGTGAAGTTTTTGAAAAATCAGGTTAAGATTATGGCCAAATTTGATAAAAATGGTTAAATTTTTCTTAAAAATTTTTGAAATATTAATTTGGAGTTTTGGGAAATCCCATGTTAGTATTAGGGCCAAACTCGTTTAAGAAAGACTCACTTCAAGAAAGAACATTGAAAGTTATTGGAAACATTCAGGCTAAGATAAGAACCAAAAATTTAAAATTTAAAAAAAAAATGTAGATTAGGGTTTAGTCCAAAATCGGTTAGAAATCACTCAAAGCATCTAATCTAAAGAAGCAGATTAAAAAAAAAATCGAAAAATTCAGGTAGAAATTAGACTCAAGATCTATTCAAAAATCCAAAATAAAACGTCTAAAAATACGAACTTGAAGTTTTTGGCATAAGTGCGGTTAGGGGTTAAAAAAAAAATCCGTTAAAATGGCTCAAAGTGTCAAAAAATCTAAATTTAGGGTTTGTAGAAAGTATAGGGTGGATTAGGGCTAAAATTGTTTGAAAAATACAGTGAGAAATTTTTAAATTCAAATTTGGGCCTTTTACCTAATAAAATTAGAGTTAAAATCGCTTGAAAGTCAACTTTAAGACAAAATTAGGCAAAGCCAATAAAATTTTAATCGTAAGATTTATTTTGGAATAAAAATTTAAATTTGACCAAAAACAATTCAAAACAAAAATTTGGTGTTTCTTGAGAAAGTCAGATTAGGATTAGGTCCAAAAATCTTCGAAAATTACTCAAAGCGCGTAAAAATACATATTTGGAGTTTTTGAAAAACTCAGGTTAAGATTATAACTAAACTTGATTAAAAATTACGCAAACCGTTGAATAACGAAAATTTTGAGTTTTGTAAGAATTCAGATTGGAATTCGGGCCAAAATCGGTTAAATTTTTGTTAAAAAGTTTTAAAATCCAAATTTGGAGCTTTTGAAAAACCCAGGTTAGTATTAGAGCCAAACTTTACGTACCAAACGTTTAAGAAAGACTTGTTTTTAAGAAAAAACATTGTGAGTTATTGGAAAAGTTCAGGCCAAGATTAGAATCAAAAAACTAAAAATTAGTTATAGCGTCTAAAAATGTAAATTTAGTTAAAATCGGTTAAAAATCATTTTAACCGCTTCACAAACTACATTGTAACCAATCACTATATTGTCAAAAAAAGAAAATTTTTATGTTTTTGGAGAAATTCAATTTTCAGACAAAATTAGGCAAAACCGTATTTGAGGTTTTTGAAAAATTCAGGTTAAGCTTATAGCTAAATTTGATTAAAAATGATGCAAACGGTGAAATAACATAAGTTTTGAGTTTTTCTAAGAATTCAGATTGGAATTAGGGCCAAAATTGGTTAAATTTTTCTTAAAAAGTTTTAAAAATAGGCAAATTTGAGATTTTTGGAAAAACCTAGATTAGCTTTAGAGCAAATCTCGTCTAAGAAAGACTCTCTTTAAGAGAGAACATTGAATAAATTAGTTATAGTGTCTAAAAACGCAAATTCAAAATAAAAGAAAAATGTAGAATAGGATTTAGTCCAAAATCGGTTAGAAATCACTCAAAGCGTCTAATCTAAAGATGCAACTAAAAACCATCGAAAAATTCAGGCAAAAATTAGATTCAAAATCTATTAAAAATCACATAAAACGTCCAAAAATACAGAGTTGAATTTTTTGGCATAAGTGTGGTTAGGAGTTCAGAAACAAATCGGTTAAAATGGCTCAAAGCGTCTAAAAATCAAAATTTAGGATTTGTGGAAAGTACAGTGTGGAACTAAAATAATTTAAATTTGACCAAAAATACATAAAAACAAAAATTTGGTGTTTCTTGAGAAAGTCAGATTAGGATTAGGTCGAAAAATCTTCGAAAATTGCTCAAAGCGCGTAAAAATACATATTTGGAGTTTTTGAAAAACTCAGGTTAAGATTATAGCTAAATTTGATTAAAAACGACGCAAACAACCGTCGAATAACAAAAATTTTGGATTTTTGTAAGAATTCAGATTGGAATTAGGGCCGAAATCGGTTAAATTTTTCTTAAAAAGTTTTAAAATGCAAATTTAGAGTTTTTGAAAAACCCAGGTTAGTATCAGAGCCAAACTCGTTTAAGAAAGACTTGTTTTTAAGAAAAAACATTGAAAGTTATTGAAAAAGTTCAGGCCATAATAGAACCAAAAACGGTAAAAAATTAGTTATAGCGCCTAAAAATGCAACTTTAAAGTTAAAAAAAAAGTAGGATTTAGTCCAAAATCGCTTAGAAGTCACTCAAAGCATCCAAATTAAAGACGCAGATTAAAAAGAAAATAGAAAAATTCAGGTAAAAATTAGAGTCAAAATGTATTAAAAATCACATAAAACGTCTAAAAATACAAACTTGAAATTTTTGGCATAAGGTTGGTTACGAGTTCAGAAACAAATCGGTTAAAATGGCTCAAAGCGTCTAAAAATAAAAATTCAAAACTTAAAAAAAAATAAAAAAAATCAAATTTTAACCGTTTGTGGAAATTACGGTGTGGATTAGAGCCAAAATCGTTTGGAAAATACACCGAGAATTCAAATTTGGGCCTTTTATCTAATAAAATTAGGGCTAAAATCGGTTAAAACCTATAAAAATAAAAATTTAGGGTTTGTAGAAAATGCAGGATGAATCAGGGCTAAACTGGTTTGGAAAATACACGAGTCATTTTTAAATTAAAATTTGGTCCTTTTATCGAATAAAATTAGAGCTAAAATCGGTTAAAACTGACCAACAGTGTCTAAAAAAGCAATATTTTATGTTTTTGGAGAAATTCTATATTAGGAAAAAATTAAGATAAATTGTATCATTTATTCATATTTGTTGCTTTTGATAAAATTAATTATTTTACCAAACAAGTGAAATTTGGCTAAAAACGCTTCGAAATAAAAATTTGGTGTTTTTAGAGAAAGTCAGATTAGAATTAAAACTAAAAAAAAATCCTTAAATCATTAAAAAATTGAAATTTGGAGTTTGAGTAGAAATTCAGGTTAGAATCAAGACTAAAATCGGTTAACAAAATTGTCACAAAACGCAAATGTTGATGTTTTTGAAGAAATTCAATTTTAAGACAAATTCAGGCAAAACTGATGAAAATCTTTTAATGCGTTGTTTTTGGTAAGATTTTTTTTTGGTACTGAAATTCTATTTGACCAGAATCAAAATTTGGTGTTTTCTGAGAAAGTCAGATTGGGATTAGTTCCCAAAATTGTTGAAAATTATCAAAGGTTAAGATTATAGCTAAATTTGACTCAAAATTACGCAAACCGTCGAATAACAAAAAGTTTTTAGAAAAATTCAGATTGGAATTAGGTCAAAATCGGTTAAAATTTTTTTTAAAGATGCAATAATGTAAATTTGGAATTTTTGAAAGAACTCAGCAAGAATGCCTCAGAGCATTGAAAATTGTTGGAAAACATGCCCCACACTTCTAACACTTATTTGTGCCTTTAACGTCTTTCTTTCAGTATTTCTTCCAACTATATCTTGTAAATTTTTCTTTCCATCATGCCAGAGATCTGTGCCGAGGTTTTCTAACATTTTTGTAAATTATTTTCTATTGTTCTCTCATATTAATTTTAGGGGTTATTAAGAGTCTTATTAAGCTATTTTGCTGCATTTTCTGGGGCCACTACTTTCTTTTTTTCGTTTTCTTTAAGCACTTTTTTTTCTCCGATTTACCTAGTCATGTTTACCATTTCTAAATATTCTTTTCGAAGTCCTCCTGTATCCACCAATATATTTATTTTTCTTTTTTTTTTACTTTTAGAAATGACAATTGACTCAGGCTACGTATCTCACTAGGGCTGAGCCGATTTCCCATTTTTAAGGAAGAAAATTGTTGTAAAGTTTTAATTTTGAAAAAATTTTTTTTTTGAAAATTTTTCACTTTACGTCACTGCTTATTAGAGATCAAAATGCAGAAAGAGATGGATAGAAAAAAAGAATGATGGATCTCTTTGGAAGAACTGGGTTCCAATGCTTGATTCTACTCTTGTGCGGTAATATTAGTAGAGCGTATGAGGTCATTTAACCGCCCTTCTTAGCTTATGTCAACTAAGCAAAAGTATAAATTATTAAACATATACGAATAATAATCGTTCAGGAACCTAATAACACTGATATATCGTTGTTGATGTCCGAGTGTAAGGAAATGATCGGCACAAGATTCCATCCTTATCAATACACACTTGTGGTACATTAACATTTCTTTGAGTTCACGATTACGCTTTTTCGATCCTACTATACGAGCATTTTAGTTAGAAATGAATTAGATTCCGATATCAACATGGTAAATGGGAACCCGTTTTAAGGCCGAAAGGTCAAGGGTCGCCGATATATAACTCGTGCGTCATTTACTCGCTCAGAACGTTTGAAGGAAGGAAAAAGTACCAATTTTCCAAGCATTCAAGTCATTCTCTAGATATATCATTCACTTATATTATTGACATCCAAGTTTGACATTTTTACGACTATCTTATGTGCTGAAAGAAGGTACCTAGGTATAAAGGACCACAATTTTAGATTATTTTTAAGGATATCCATATCAGGGCTCCCATCTGTGACATATTGTTTGTGATTATGAAAAGATCCTACAATTTAATGTAAATTCGTTAAAAGAATGAAAATATAAAGAATGACGTCCTTACATTTTTGCATTAGTATATGGATATCAAAAGGAATGTAAAAGGGCATAATTGAAGCTACAATTTCACATAATAGAATAATGCCTTAACAATCAATTCTAATTTAATGTAAACTGGTTAGATACCTACAACCACAATTTCAGGTTTTTAGATTTAATAGTTCCTAAAAATGTAATATTTGTCAATTTTTGGACACACCCTGTACTATCTAAAGCAGCCTTTTTTTGAGACACTATATATCTAAATCGTAAATATATGTTCTATTTATCATAGAACTACTAGAACCAACGAATAAAATCGATTACTATTGATTTATACAGGAAAAGTCGATATTTTTAGGTTAAGCATATAGGGCTCTCGAACCGGCCGAAAAACCTAAATTTGGAGACCAAAATCGTGCATTGCGACCTTTAACCGCTCATATCTCGTTTCGACAAAGATTTATCTGAAAATCTATAAGAAGAGCTAAGAAAGTAGAAGAATAGAGCTATACGCTGAACCCATTTTCAAATGTCTGCCTAGAAGAGTTACTGAGCACGGGTGGCCCAAAAATAAGGTAAAAATTATGCAGTTTTTTGAAATTTTCTCGAAAACCGTGAAAGGCAGCTTCTTTTTTATTGATCTATCTGATAGCCCTCAATGACCTCTCTATACAACATATTAACCTACATATTGAAAAACTTTACTGTTTTCAAGATAAACTAGAAAATGTAAAAATTCCAAAAACTTCATAGGAAGTAGGTCGAAAAAATTGCGGCCGAAATCAATTGTCATATATTTTATCAAAAATAGTCTCATATGAAAGAGGGGACAAAAATATGTAAAAATATGCAAAATTGGAATTTTCAGTAACTTCCTTCCCCTTCAAAATGGCGCCTAAAACGTAATTTTTACACTTTTTATCAACATTTTAATACTTATATCTATATAATTCGAAAACTAAAATTAGTATAACTATGCTATTGACACCAATAAATAGAGCATTCACGACCAGAAAATACCTGCTCAATTTGTCATTCCAGGTTTTTAATTTAGTTGGCGTAATGGTCGATCAAAATAAAACATTGCGTAATTTCTACACAATTTTAACAGTTTTTTACTTCCTATGAGTTATAAAACTAAGCAAAACGGTAATAAACGTTTTGAACCGTATTTGAAACTGTTTTGAGCAGTACTGTTGTTAGCAAATGTCACTCTAAGTCTATCAATGAGAAATTGAATCAATAAAATCTCGGAAGCTAAATGCGATAAAATCGAACTGTTAGTACCAGTCGAAAGGTCTTCGTTAAAGCTATTTTGTCAGTTATATACGAAAAATTGATTGTTTGGGCACGGCACATTTATAAAGCAATATTTGTAATAAAACAGAATACCCTGATGATGGCGTATAGTAAGCAAAAAGTCGAAACGTCGGGCATAATTGTTTTCAAAACCCCCCTAGCAACAATCACTAAGTTGTATTAAAAGTGTCAGTGAATTGAGAAAGTTTTCAAAATAAAACCTTTGGTACCCGCGGCACGGTTCCGGTGAGACCTCTAGCCCGTCCCATAAAGTAGCCACATACCAAGTTTCAGCTTTCTAGCTCAAACCGTTCCAGAGATACCGGCATAAAACCAAATTTTTTCAGGCGGCCATCTTGGTTTTTTAGTAATGTACCATTCAGTTTTCAACTTGATATCACCATCGGTTCATTAAACAGCTACAATCTAGCTACCATCAGCTACATAGCTACCCCATGGACACCCATCAACATCCAAAGTTGACCCATGTACCATAAACAGTTCTCTAAATTTTAACGGTAGCTGTGACAGTTAAATCAGCTATAGCACAATTCATGAGATACCACCATATTTGTAGGTACTATTTGTAATTACTATCGATTACTTTTGGCTGTATATCAATGCTTAGAGAAAGTTGCCTACAACTTCTCGAAACTACCTACTAGTGGTCAAAGATACCCAATAGTTGCTAACCGGAATTGTGTATTGAATGTGGAATTAATAACTACTTATTATTTACTAATTACTTTCGTAGTCAAAAAGAAAGTAATAGGATTTTTTTTTCTAATAGTATCATTAACTTTCTAATGTTTTTTCTGCAATAAAAAAAAACTCTTTTTTTTTCTAATTACTTTCGTTATTTTTTTATGTTTAAACAGTTTTGGCGTTATTTATATTTATAAAACTTACGTCCAATAATGTATATAATTTTAATTAAGTTTTGAGTAACTGCAATTATTCTTTCACTTCAGAATTGCTTGAAGGTTGATAATTTATTATTGAGTTTTAAACAATATTAGGTAAAAGTAATTAGTGAATAATTAGTGCCAAAATTTCGTTAAAATATTTTTTTGAATTGTTTTTTGGAAACAATAAATGATGATAAGCAAATCCAGTTTAATTACCTAGAAAAATTGTTCAAAGAGATAAGCAGGAAAGTAATTAGTTAATAATTAATAAAACAACTTTCGTACATTAATGGACGTGAGTTTTAAGTAACTGTAATTAGTATTTATTCTTTCATTTCACAATTGCTTGAAGGTTAACTATTTCTTTTTTAGTTTTAAACAATACTAAGTAACAATTGTTCAAAGAGAGAGAAGCAGGAAAGTAATTAATCCATAATTAATAAAACAACTTTCGTCCATTAATAGATGTAAGTTTTAAGTAACTAATTACTATTTATTCTTTCACTTCACAATTGCCTGAATGTTGACTATTTCTTTTTCAGTTTTAAACAATATTAGGTAAAAGTAATTAGTCAGTAATTAGTCCCAAAGTTTCGTTCAAATAGTTTTTTGAATTGTTTTTGGAAACAATAAATTATGATAAGCGAATCCAGTTTAATTAACTAGAACAATTGTTCAAAGAGAGAAGCAGGAAAGTAATTAGTGTATAATTGGTAAAATAATTTTCCTATATTATTGGGCGTAAGTTTAAGTTTGTAATTATACTTTCACGTCACAAATGCTTGAAGGTTGATACTTTATTTTTTAGTTTTAAACAATATTAGGTAAAAGTAATTAGTGAATAATTAGTGCCAAAATTTCGTTCACATAGTTTTCTTGAATTGTTTTTTTGATAACAAGAAATGATGTTGATGATAAGCAAATCCAGTTTAATTACCTAGAACAATTGTTCAAAGAGAGAAGCAGGAACGTAATTAGTTAATAATTAATAAAATAACTTTCGTCCATTAATAGGCGTAAGTTTTAAGTAACTAATTACAGTTTATTCTTTCACTTCACAATTGCTTGAAAGTTGACTACTTATTTTTCAGTTTTAAACAATAATAGGTAAAAGTAATTAGTGAATAATTAGTGCCAAAATTTCGTTCAAATATTTTTTTTAATTGTTTTTTGGGAACAATAAATGATGATAAGCAAATCCAGTTTAATTACTTAGAACAATTGTTCAAAGAGAAAAGCAGGAAAGTTATTAGTTAATAATTAATAAAATAACTTTTGTCCATTAATAGACGTAAGTTTTAAGTAACTGTAATTACTATTTATTCTGTCACTTCACAATTGCATAAAGTTGAGTATTTATTTTTTAGTTTTAAACAATATTAGGTATATGTAATTAGTGAATAATTAGTCCCAAATTTTCGTTCAAATAGTTTTTTTTAATTGCCTTTTGGGAACAAAAAATTATGATAAGCAAATCCAGTTTAATGGACGTAAGTTTTAAGTAACTGTAATTACTATTTATTCTTTCACTTCACAATTGCATGAAGGTTGATTTTTTATTTTTTAGTTTTAAACAATATTAGGTAAAAGTAATTAGTGAATAATTAGTCCCATCATTTCGTTCAAAAATTTTTTTTAATTGTTTTTTGAGAACAAAAATGGTGATAAGGAAATCCAGTTTAAATACTTAGAACAATTGTTCAAAGAGAGAAGCAGGAAAGTAATTAGTTAATAATTAATAAAATAACTTTCGTCCATTAATGGGTTTTTTGTTCACAATTGCTTGAAGGTTGGACAAAAATTAGTCCCAAAATTTCGTTCAAATAGTTTTTTTGAATTGTTTTTTGGGAACAAAAAATGATGATTAGCAAATCCAGTTTAATTACCCACAACAATTGTTCAAAGAGAGAAGCACGAAAGTAATTAGTCTATAATTAGTAAAATAACTTTCGTCCATTAATGGAAGTAAGTTTTAAGTAACTGTAATTACTATTTATTATTTCACTTCACAATTGCTTGAAGGTCGATTATTTATTTTTTAGTTTTAAACAATATTAGGTAAAAGTAATTAGTGAATAATTAGTCCCAACATTTCGTTCAAATAGTTTTTTTGAATTGCTTTTTGGGAACAATAAATGATGATAAGCAAATCCAGTTTAATTGTTCAAAGAGAGAAGCAGGAAAGTTATTTGTTAATAATTAATAAAATAATTTTTGTCCATTACTGGACCTAAGTTTTAAGTAACTGTAATTATTATTTATTATTTCACTTCACAATTGCATGAAGGTTGATTTTTTTTAGTTTTAAACAATATTAGGTAAAAGTAATTAGTGAATAATTAGTCCCAAAATTTCGTTCAAATAGTTTCTTTGAATTGCTTTTTGGGAACAAAAAATGATGATAAGCAAATCCAGTTTAATGGACGTAAGTTTTAAGTAACTGTAATTACTATTTATTCTTTCACTTCACAATTGCATGAAGGTTGATTATTTATTTTTTTAGTTTTAAACAATATTAGGTAAAAGTAATTAGTGAATAATTAGTCCCATAATTTCGTTTGAATATTTTTTTAAATTGTTTTTTGAGAACAAAAAATGGTGATAAGGAAATCCAGTTTAATTGTTCAAAGAGAGAAGCAGGAAAGTTATTTGTTAATAATTAATAAAATAATTTTTGTCCATTAATGGACCTAAGTTTTAAGTAACTGAAATTATTATTTATTATTTCACTTCACAATTGCATGAAGGTTGATTTTTTTTTTAGTTTTAAACAATATTAGGTAAAAGTAATTAGTGAATAATTAGTCCCAAAACTTCGTTCAAATAGTCTTTTTGAATTGCTTTTTGGGAACAAAAAATTATGATAAGCAAATCCAGTTTAATGGACGTAAGTTTTAAGTAACTGTAATTACTATTTATTCTTTCACTTCACAATTGCATGAAGGTTGATTATTTATTTTTTAGTTTTAAACAATATTAGGAAAAAGTAATTAGTGAATAATTAGTCCCATAATTTCGTTCGAATATTTTTTTAAATTGTTTTTTTAAGAACAAAAAATGGTGATAAGGAAATCCAGTTTAATTACTTAGAACAATTGTTCAAAGAGAGAAGCAGGAAAGTAATTAGTTAATAATTAATAAAATAACTTTCGTCCATTAATGGGTTTTTTGTTCACAATTGCTTGAAGGTTGGACAATAATTAGTCCCAAAATTTCGTTCAAATAGTTTTTTGAATTGTTTTTTTGGGAACAAAAAATGATGATTAGCAAATCCAGTTTAATTACCGACAACAATTGTTCAAAGAGAGAAGCAGGAAAGTAATTAGTCAATAATTAGTAAAATAACTTTCGTCCATTAATGGAAGTAAGTTTTAAGTAACTGTAATTACTATTTATTATTTATACTTCACAATTGCTTGAAGGTCGATTATTTATTTTTTAGTTTTAAACAATATTAGGTAAAAGTAATTAGTGAATAATTAGTCCCAACATTTCGTTCAAATAGTTTTTTTGAATTGCTTTTTGGGAACAATAAATGATGATAAGCAAATCCAGTTTAATTACCTAGAACAATTGTTCAAAGAGAGAAGCAGGAAAGTTATTTGTTAAGAATTAATAAAATAATTTTTGTCCATTAATGGACGTAAGTTTTAAGTAACAGTAATTACTATTTATTATTTCACTTCACAATTGCTTGAAGGTTGATTATTTATTTTTTAGTTTTAAACAATATTAGGTAAAAGTAATTAGTGAATAATTAGTCCCAAAACTTCGTTGAAATAGTCTTTTTGAATTGCTTTTTGGGAACAAAAAATGATGATAAGCAAATCCAGTTTAATGGACGTAAGTTTTAAGTAACTGTAATTACTATTTATTCTTTCACTTCACAATTGCATGAAGGTTGATTATTTATTTTTTAGTTTTAAACAATATTAGGTAAAAGTAATTAGTGAATAATTAGTCTCAACATTTCGTTCAAATAGTGTTTTTGAATTGCTTTTTGGGAACAATAAATGATGATAAGCAAATCCAGTTTAATTACCTAGAACAATTGTTCAAAGAGAGAAGCAGGAAAGTAATTAGTTAATAATTAATAAAATAACTTTCAGTTTAATGGACGTAAGTTTTAACTAACTGTAATTATTATTTATTCTTTCACTTCACAATTGCATAAGGGTTGATTATTTATTTTTTATTTTTAAACAGTATTAGGTAAAAGTAATTAGTGAATAATTAGTCCTAAAATTTCGTTCAAATAGTATTTTGAATTGTTTTTTGGGAACAAAAAATGATTATAAGCAAATCCAGTTTAATTAACTAGAACAATTGTTCAAAGGGAGAAGCAGGAAAGTAATTAGTCAATAATTAGTAAAATAACTTTCAGTTTAATGGACGTAAGTTTTAAGTAACTGTAAGTATTATTTATTCTTTCACTTCACAATTGCATAAGGGTTGATTATTTATTTTTTATTTTTAAAAAGTATTAGGTAAAAGTAATTAGTGAATAATTAATCCCAACATTTCGTTCAAATAGTTTTTTTGAATTGCTTTTTGGGAACAATAAATGATGGTAAGCAAATCCAGTTTAATTGTTCAAAGAGAGAAGCAGGAAAGTTATTTGTTAATAATTAATAAAATAATTTTTTTCCGTTAATGGACCTAAGTTTTAAGTAACTGTAATTATTATTTATTATTTCACTTCACAATTGCATGAAGGTTGATTTTTTTTAGTTTTAAACAATATTAGGTAAAAGTAATTAGTGAATAATTAGTCCCAAAATTTCGTTCAAATAGTTTTTTTGAATTGCTCTTTGGGAACAAAAAATGATGATAAGCAAATCCAGTTTAATGCACGTAAGTTTTAAGTAACTGTAATTACTATTTATTCTTTCACTTCACAATTGCATGAAGGTTGATTATTTATTTTTTAGTTTTAAACAATATTAGGTAAAGGTAATTAGTGAATAATTGGTCCCATAATTTCGTTCAAATATTTATTTTAATTGTTTTTTGAGAACAAAAAATGGAGATAAGGAAATCCAGTTTAATTAATTACTTAGAACAATTGTTCAAAGAGAGAAGCAGGAAAGTAATTAGTTAATAATTAATAAAATAACTTTCGTCCATTAATGGGTTTTTTGTTCACAATTGCTTGAAGGTTGGACAAAAATTAATCCCAAAATTTCGTTCAAATAGTTTTTTGAATTGTTTTTTGGGAACAAAAAATGATGATTAGCAAATCCAGTTTAATTGCCCACAACAATTGTTCAAAGAGAGAAGCAGGAAAGTAATTAGTCTATAATTAGTAAAATAACTTTCGTCCCTTAAGGGAAGTAAGTTTTAAGTAACTGTAATTACTATTTATTATTTCACTTCACAATTGCTTGAAGGTCGATTATTTATTTTTTAGTTTTAAACAATATTAGGTAAAAGTAATTAGTGAATAATTAGTGCCAAAATTTCGTTCAAATAGCTTTTTTGGATTGTTTTTTGGGAACAAAAAATGATGATAAGCAAATCCAGTTTAATTACCTAGAACAATTGCTCAAAGAAAGAAGCAGGAAAGTTATTAGTTAATAACTAATAAAATAATTCTCGTCCATTAATGCACGTGAGTTTTAAATAACTAATTACAATTTATTCTTTCACTTCACAGTTGTTTGAAGGTTGGACAATAATTAGTTCCAAAATTTCGTTCAAATAGTTTTTTTGAATTGTTTTTTGGGACAAAAAATTATGATAAGCAAATCCAGTTTAATTAACTAGAACAATTGTTCAGAGAGAGAAGCAGGAAAGTAATTAGTTAATAATTAATAAAATAACTTTCGTCCATTAATAGTCGTAAGTTTTAAGTAACTGTAATTACTATTTATTCTTTCACTTCACAATTGCTTGAAGGTTGATTATTTATTTTCTAGTTTTAAACAATATTAGGTAAAAGTAATTAGTGAATAATGCCAAAATTTCGTTCAAACAGTTTTTTTGAAATGGTTTTTGGGAACAAAAAATTATGATAAGCAAATCCAGTGTAATTATTTCGAACAATTTTATTGTTCAAAGAGAGAAGTGGGAAAGTAATTAGTTAATAATTAATAAAATAACTTTCGTCCATTAATGGGTTTTTTGTTCACAATTGCTTGAAGGTTAGTTCAGGTATCTTTTCTATTTCTATTCTTTGTATCTTTGAACAGAGCAACTCACGATCAATCACGTCAAAAGTTTTAAAGTTGTGTAATAAGGCCAAAATAATTGTCACGTGTTTATCCAAAAATAATTATTTTTTATATCTAAGTCAGAGTAACCACTTTTTGGACTAATCAATTTTTTTTGTTGGCAAAATAATTCAATAGGTCAATCCTACAAACATGGCGGTTTAAAAAACCTTGACAAGGCTTGACAACTCGATTGCCTAGGTTACCGAGTGCTTAAGCAATAGAAATTCACTTCTCGTCTCAAAGGATAATAATGGATTGCAGGCTTACATTTATTTAACTTTTCTTAGACCTAGTAGGCCTATTTTGCACACTTTTCCTTGACGATCTTTGGAATTTTTTTACTCCCTTGTATTAAAGTGACGTCCTTGGGGGGAATAGGATTAAAAGTGCCCAAGGATATGCCCTTTTCGCTGGTACAACACATAATGGGCAACGCGTCGAAATTGACCATTACAAAAAAAAAAATTAAAAAACCGTCCCAACTGTTGCTATTTTTTTTCTATTTTTTTCTATTTAACTTATCGGAATTAGACTTCAAAATCAAGGGAATTTAGCGATGGTGATACCTATCCCCCCACATAGCCCCGGAGTTACGGTAAAGGACCAATTTGGGTACCGAAAAAAATCACATTTTTGACTTTGGTACGCCACTGTTCAGCCCTCTCCCCCACACACCACCAAACCGATGTTCATTTCTGTACCTAAGAAAATTGATCAGAGTGGAAAGGAAAAAAATACCAAATATATACAACCAAAAAATCTGAGGAATGAGATCCCTATAATCCTCACTAACGTTCGGACAAAAATGATGATTTCAAAGGTAACTACTAGATGTCAAAAATAAGTGAATGAGTTATAAGGTGGAGGAGAGGTGTCCCTGCCCACCTCTCTCGCAGCAAAGAACTGAACCTCGGGCAAGAGAGCCTTATTAGGGCCTATTAAAAATCTTTTTATGCAAATGCCGTTCGGGCTTTTTAATTAGGCTTAAATGGTCATGATGCATTCGTAATTACGGGCGCACATACGGTTAATCAATATTTATGTATTCACACCTTTAGTCAATGAAATGAGCAGTGAAAGAGGAGGCAGAGGCGGAGTGAAGCTTTTGCCATTGCCAAAGCCAATGTTTTTCTTACCTTATAACTTACCAAAGATTGCTCTAGAGAGAAATTCGTTACTAGAGATGTACAATCTTCCTCATCTCTTGGCTTTTTACCTAAAACAGAATTATTTTTAGACCCAGTTAGTCGAAATTTCTGCAATGTTAGTCTTCAAATATTCCAAGAATTTGATCGATTCACACAGAGTTGCGATGTTTTTAACCCCAGAAAAAAATATTTCGACACAGCAATATGATTTTTATGGCAGGAGGAAAAGGCATTATTGCTCACCAGACAGCAAACATTGCACTTTTTATTGACTATCGATTGATAACGTTTATACACACATAGCATAGACAAAAGTGTGTTTGGAATCGTCTTAAGGAGAATGGCTGTGGCCTCCGTTCGATGAATATAAATGGCTCCTCTTGGTTATCGCCTTGACTTTTTCCTCACTTTTACCAAAAACCCTTCCTGCCCAATTAATTATCAAATTTTACGATTTATTTATTCGGAAACTTCCTTGCCACTAATGTCAACAAACTATAGAAAAATTCATAAATAACATGCTGTAAATTATTACATTTCGTCGCAGATGATAACGAGCGCAAAGCTTCGAAATAATTCCACTCATAATTGGACGGAAAGTGCTTGTTTTCCTACAAAATGCCTTAAATCAATTACCTATCACAATACATATCTCAGTGTGGTGTTTACATTGTTGTTGCTTGACTTGCAAATCAATTTTTTTCACAAAGAGACATGATCTCGTGACCTTGTTTGTATATTGCATGTTCCAATCTTCACTTACTTATAATCTAGTAAGTAGGTACCTAACTATTAGGTACGACAATATTAGAGCATCTCTTGTTGACGTCAACCACAAATCATCCCATCTTTCTCTGTGACGTAAACCTCTTCAGCTGTTTATGCTTGTGTGTACACTCTTGGGCTTCAAAACAAGATCTGACCTAATTTTAGAGAAAAACAAACGCACGCACCAGCCTCCCTTTGAGACTAAAAATAACCCGTGTGACGTCAGTGGGCTTATCTTCGCCCGGAACTATTGGTGAGTGTGATATATCAGATCAGAGTCATATTGCATTTGTTTTTCCTGAAGAACCGCGGTGACGTAAAGGGTGTGCGTTCATGAGGCAAGAAACATGATATGTTGCGTTATTAATATGTTTTCTATGAGTATGAGGAAATAAGGGCTGTAAGTTTTGTAGCAGTAAACACCCAATCTTGTAGCTTAGCTTCTCACCTAGAAGATGCTTTAGTTAAGATTTTTTGGTTTATTGTAAACTCTAAATTTGCACTTTAGGGAATCTATAAAATTGTAGATTTGTATACTACATCACCTCAAAAATTACATTGCAGTCGACTTCGCAGAAGATCTTGAATTCAGCCGAGTGTTCTTTGCCCACGATGAGAGTTCTAATGCACAAGTCACTCGTAGTAGATCGTATACACCACTTGATCTATAAGACACACTTTAAACTTACACTTTAGACTTAAAACTTAGATTTTATAATATGCAGTACATCGAGCAGAATAACGAAAAGTTGAAGAAAAGGCTTTGTAGTCCAATTCTGACTCGATAATTGTTTGAGGTACTAAAGCCGCAGCTGTTGAATTTTATTCAAGAGGCTGCAAACAGTTCAAGAAACACTACCGCTTTGACAAGATATGAATTGTACTACTCCATTTCCAACTGTAATTCAGAAAGAATCAAGTGTAATTCAGAAATAACCAAGTGTAATTCAGAATAGTCAACTGTAATTCAGAATAATCAACTGTAATTCAGAAAACATGAAGAGAAACTGTAATTCAGAAATTACCAAGTGTAATTTAGAAAGCAATCAGAGTTATGTTAATAATTCCTAATTATTCTGCTTTCTGAATTACACTTAACTATTCCGAATTACACTTGATGCTTTCCGAATTACAGTTGTCAATTCTGAATTACAAGTGACGGTTTCTGAATTACACTTGACTATTCTGAATTTCACTTAACACTTTCTGAATTACAATTGACTGCTCTGAATTACATGTGACGGTTTCCGAATTGCACTTGACTATTCAGAATTACACTTGATGCTTTCCTAATTACAGTTGACTATTCTGAATTACAAGTGACGGTTTCTGAATCACTCTTGACTATTCTGAATTACACTTAATACTTTCTGAATTACAATTGACTGTTCTGAATTACATGTGACGATTTCTGAATTACGCTTGACTATTCTGAATTACATGTGACAGTTTCTGAATTACACTTGACTATTCGGAATTACACTTGATGCTTTCCGAATTACAGTTGACCATTCTGAATTACAAGTGACGGTTTCTGAATGACATTTGACTAGTCTGAATTACACTTAATATTTTCTCAATTACAATTGACTGTTCTAAATTACATGTGAAGGTTTCCGAATTGCACTTGATTATTCTGAATTCCACTTGATGCTTTCCGAATTACAGTTGACTATTCCGAATTACATGTGACGGCTTCTAAATTACAATTGACTGTTCTGAATTACATGTGACGGTTTCTGATTTACTGTTGACTATTCCGAATTACACTTGATGCTTTTCAAATTACAGTTGACTATTTTGAATTACAAGTGACGGTTTCTGAATTACACTTGACTAGTCTGAATTGCACTTAATACTTTCTGAATTACAATTGACTGTTCTGAATTACATGTGACGGTTTCTGAATTGCACTTAACTACTCTGAATTACACTTGATGCTTTCCTAATTACAGTTGACTATTCTGAATTACAAGTGACCATTTCTGAATTACACTTGACTAGTCTGAATTACACTTAATATTTTCTGAATTACAATTGACTGTTCTGAATTACATGTGACGGTTTCTGAATTGCACTTGATTATTCTGAATTACGCTTGATGCTTTTCTAATTACAGTTGACTATTCTGAATTACAAGTGACGGTCTCTGAATTACACTTGACTATTCTGAATTACACTTAATACTTTCTGAATTACAATTGACTGTTCTGAATTACATGTGACGGTTTCTGAATTACGCTTGACTATTCAGAATTACCTTGATCCTTTCCGAATTAGAGTTGAGTATTCTGAATGACAAGTGACGGTTTGTGAATTACATGTGACGGTTTCTGAATTGCACTTGACTATTCGGAATTACACTTGATACTTTTCGAATTACAGTTGACTATTTTGAATTACAAGTGACGGTTTCTGAATTACACTTGACTACTCTGAATTACACTTAATACTTTCTGAATTACAATTGACTGTTCTGAATTACATGTGACGGTTTCTGAATTGCACTTGATTATTCTGAATTACGCTTGATGCTTTTCTAATTACAGTTGACTATTCTGAATTACAAGTGACGGTCTCTGAATTACACTTGACTAGTCTGAATTACACTTGATGCTTTCCGAATTACAGTTGACTATTCTGAATTACATGTGACGGCTTCTGAATTACAGTTGACTGTTCTGAATTACATGTGACGGTTTCTGATTTACAGTTGACTATTCCGAATTACACTTGATGCTTTTCAAATTACAGTTGACTATTTAGAATTACAAGTGACGGTTTCTGAATTACACTTGACTAGTCTGAATTACACCTAATACATTCTGAATTACAATTGACTGTTCTGAATTACATGTGACGGTTTCTGAATTACGCTTGACTATTCCGAATTACCTTGATCCTTTCCGAATTAGAGTTGAGTATTCTGAATGACAAGTGACGGTTTGTGAATTACATGTGACGGTTTCTGAATTGCACTTGACTATTCGGAATTACACTTGATACTTTTCGAATTACAGTTGACTATTTTGAATTACAAGTGACGGTTTCTGAATTACACTTGACTACTCTGAATTACACTTAATACTTTCTGAATTACAATTGACTGTTCTGAATTACATGTGACGGTTTCTGAATTGCACTTGATTATTCTGAATTACGCTTGATGCTTTTCTAATTACAGTTGACTATTCTGAATTACAAGTGACGGTCTCTGAATTACACTTGACTAGTCTGAATTACACTTGATGCTTTCCGAATTACAGTTGACTATTCTGAATTACATGTGACGGCTTCTGAATTACAGTTGACTGTTCTGAATTACATGTGACGGTTTCTGATTTACAGTTGACTATTCCGAATTACACTTGATGCTTTTCAAATTACAGTTGACTATTTAGAATTACAAGTGACGGTTTCTGAATTACACTTGACTAGTCTGAATTACACCTAATACATTCTGAATTACAATTGACTGTTCTGAATTACATGTGACGGTTTCTGAATTACGCTTGACTATTCCGAATTACCTTGATCCTTTCCGAATTAGAGTTGAGTATTCTGAATGACAAGTGACGGTTTGTGAATTACATGTGACGGTTTCTGAATTGCACTTGACTATTCGGAATTACACTTGATACTTTTCGAATTACAGTTGACTATTTTGAATTACAAGTGACGGTTTCTGAATTACACTTGACTACTCTGAATTACACTTAATACTTTCTGAATTACAATTGACTGTTCTGAATTACATGTGACGGTTTCTGAATTGCACTTGATTATTCTGAATTACGCTTGATGCTTTTCTAATTACAGTTGACTATTCTGAATTACAAGTGACGGTCTCTGAATTACACTTGACTAGTCTGAATTACACTTGATGCTTTCCGAATTACAGTTGACTATTCTGAATTACATGTGACGGCTTCTGAATTACAGTTGACTGTTCTGAATTACATGTGACGGTTTCTGATTTACAGTTGACTATTCCGAATTACACTTGATGCTTTTCAAATTACAGTTGACTATTTAGAATTACAAGTGACGGTTTCTGAATTACACTTGACTAGTCTGAATTACACCTAATACATTCTGAATTACAATTGACTGTTCTGAATTACATGTGACGGTTTCTGAATTACGCTTGACTATTCCGAATTACCTTGATCCTTTCCGAATTAGAGTTGAGTATTCTGAATGACAAGTGACGGTTTGTGAATTACATGTGACGGTTTCTGAATTGCACTTGACTATTCGGAATTACACTTGATACTTTTCGAATTACAGTTGACTATTTTGAATTACAAGTGACGGTTTCTGAATTACACTTGACTACTCTGAATTACACTTAATACTTTCTGAATTACAATTGACTGTTCTGAATTACATGTGACGGTTTCTGAATTGCACTTAACTACTCTGAATTACACTTGGTGCTTTCCTAATTACAGTTGACTATTCTGAATTACAAGTGACCGTTTCTGAATTACACTTGACTAGTCTGAATTACACTTAATACTTTCTGAATTACAATTGACTGTTCTGAATTACATGTTACGGTTTCTGAATTGCACTTGATTATTCTGAATTACGCTTGATGCTTTCCTAATTACAGTTGACTATTCTGAATTACAAGTGACGGTCTCTGAATTACACTTGACTAGTCTGAATTACACTTAATACTTTCTGAATTACAATTGACTATTCTAAATTACATGTGACGGCTTCTGAATAACACTTGACTATTCCGAATTACACTTGACTATTCCGAATTACACTTGATGCTTTCCGAATTACAGTTGACTATTCTGAATTACATGTGACGGCTTCTGAATTACAATTGACTGTTCTTAATTACATGTGACGGTTTCTGATTTACAGTTGACTATTCCGAATTACACTTGATGCTTTTCAAATTACAGTTGACTATTTTGAATTACATGTGACGGTTTCTGAATTACGCTTGACTATTCCGAATTACCTTGATCCTTTCCGAATTAGAGTTGAGTATTCTGAATTACAAGTGACAGTTTGTGAATTACATGTGACGGTTTCTGAATTGCACTTGACTGGTCTGAATTACACTTAATACTTTCTGAATTACAATTGACTGTTCTGAATTACATGTGACCGTTTCAGAATTACACTTGACTGGTCTGAATTACACTTAATACTTTCTGAATTACAATTGACTGTTCTGATTTACATGTGACAGTTTCTGAATTGCACTTGATTATTATCAATTACGCTTGATGCTTTCCTAATTACAGTTGACTATTCTGAATTACAAGTGACGGTCTCTGAATTACACTTGACTAGTCTGAATTACACTTAATACTTTCTGAATTACAATTGACTGTTCTGAATTACATGTGACGGCTTCTGAATTACACTTGACTATTCCGAATTACACTTGATGCTTTCCGAATTACAGTTGACTATTCTGAATTACAAGTGACGGTTTCTGAATTACACTTGACTATTCTTAATTACACTTAATACTTTCTGAATTACAGTTGTCTGTGCTGAGTTACATGTGACGGTTTTTGAATTACACTTGACTATTCTGAATAAAACTTGATTTGTTCTGAATTACACTTGATACTTTCTAAATTACAGTTGGAGACGTGTGTGTATTATTTTACAGTATTGTTAGTTTATGTAGTGTTATTGTTGAGAACACTCTATTCAACGCCACTTAACGTAAAACCATCTATTTTCAATAGTTTTCAATTTCGGTAGAATTTGGTCTTATAAAGCAGTAGGAAAAATCTGACAGTAATTTCGCAAAATCTTTTTTTTTCAACTTTTATTCATCAGAATGTAACTTACCATGATTGCATCGATGATGTAAATTATGCAAATCGTACGTGACTGGTGAGACATTTTTCTAATTAGAAATAGGTAATAATCTGATATTTTTCAGCCTTCATCAGAATGTAACTTAAAATGTCTGTATCACTAATATTTCGTGCACAAATCGAAATAAGATTTGACTGCGTCTCTTCGTCGCAAACAGTTTTCGCGTCAATCAGAATGTAACTTTTATATTAACCGACTTTATGACTAAAGACAGTTTTCGCTACTCAGCAAAGCAACAAAAACCTCTGATGTATTGAATTTCCGTCAGAATGTTACTTAAAAGGGCTATAAAACCAGTGGATTGCCCAACAATAGACATGGACAGAATACCCAACCAACAAAATAAGTAAGCAGTGACATTATATAAACTATGCGCGTTAAAGTCTGGAAAATACTGGAAACTAACATATCGATTTTTTTCATATTTTATCAGAATGTAACTTAGAACCTTTCAAACGATGTTAAGTTATTCCAATCGATTATGAGCCTAGAGACAGATTTTCCTACGCAGAAATGGGTAAAAACCTGGTGTTTTCAGCTTTCATCAGAATGTAACTTTTATATATATTAGGCCGTGGCTATAATTGTCTCACAAAGGGCGATTCACCCAAAACAAGAAAAGCACTTAACTGAATTTTGCTGAAAAAAACCTAAAAAATTACAAACGTTAGTTTTTCAGATTGTATCAGAGTGTAACTTATAATGTTTACAATAATAACTTCTGCAAGCCTTATATGTTACTAGAGATGGATTTTTCTACATGGAAATAGGTAAAAATCTTATATTTTCAGCTTTTATCAGAATGTAACTTTACTATAAAAAATGGGCCATAACTATAAAAGCATCGCATTCTCACAATAGGTGACCTACGCACAGAAAATAAGCAAGTAGGTGGTCAAAAGAATTTTGTAGTAAATGAATAAAAATCTAAAAATTTAAAAGAGTAAGTTTTTCTGATTTTAGCAGAATATAACTTATATTGTTTACATTATTAACTTATGCAAGCCGAATGTGTTAGTAGAGATAGATTTTTCTACACGCAAATAGGTAAAATTCCCATATTTGCAGATTTCATCAGAATGTAACTTTACTACATAAACTTGGCCATAGCTATAAAAGCATTGCGTTTTTGCAATAGGAGATCTCAAAAAGATAAGTCAATAGGTAGCAAGTACGTTAAATCAATAAAAATCTAAAAACATTACAAAGCTGAGTTTTTCGGATTCTGTCAGAATGTAACTTATAGTGTTTACAATATTTTAAGTTGGGCAATCAAAATGGAAGAACTCCAAAATGGGTAAAAATCTGATTTTTTCTGAAAATATATCCGATTATTTTCAGGTTTTAACAGAATGCGCAGATCAAATTATGTAAGCAGAATTGAATTATCTCTGGGAATATTCTGAAATCGAACTAAAAATAATGAAAGAAATTTTGATGTCTTTTATTAAAATTCAGAATGCAAGTTTGGTTCAGTCAGAATGTAAATTTGGTTTCTACTGGGCTTTAGTTGCAAAAACATGAATTGCTCTACAACCAAGACATCAATTGAACTAATTTTGTACTTGAAAAATCTATCTGAAAATCGACAGAAAAAGAAAATTCGATGATTTTTAGATTTTATCAGAATGTAACATAATTTTTGAAAACAATATCGTGTCGCGAAAGTCAAATTTAATAAGCAAAATCAAATTGAATTATCTCTGAGTTTTATGTATTATGCTTAAAACTGAAGATCTTTTTAGGTCTCAGAATGTAAATTTGGTTTCCATTGGGCTTTAGTTGCAAAAACAATGGTTTGTACTAGAACCATCATCTATCTATTGAATTCATTTCGTACATGATGAAAATTGACAAAAAAACCTGATCCTTTTCAGATTTTATAAGAATGTAACTTATAACTTTTGCAGCTTGTTGAACAAATCAAATTATGTAATCAGAATCAAACTTAATTTCTTATAGGTTTTTGTAATATTCCTAAAGTTGGAAAATATTAAGAAAATCTGATGTTTCTCAGAATTTAAATAATCTGGTTTTAACTGCTTTGCAATATTCTGAAATTTTATCAGAATGTAACTTTTTTTAGTATTATTTTGTTGATGATATATGTTGTTTAATGAACCAAATCTAAGTAACTATGTGCCTTATGCAATATGTCTGAAATCATTTTTGTGCCTCTCAGAACGTAACTCTAATTTAACTGGATAATGGATTTATTACGTATTAATAAAGTTATATTATTACTGTTTTAATTTTTAATGTTAGTGAAATTTTATAACTTTTTTGAGGTTGTTGGTTAAGCAAACGCGACGGAATCTCTCGAAGACACGTTCTTCAAACCGAATAAAAAAAAAACGAGGAAGATGAAGCAGGCCTGGGCCATTGGACTGTAACTGTTAAAAGTTCATTCGGCCCCGTCCGAAAGTTGCTCTATTCTTCTTCTATAGAAAAATGTTGTGTGGCCTCACCTAGCTGGTTGTTGACCTCTCTTCATCTCGGATGCATCTGCTGCACCATAAAAGTATAAATAAAAAACGAGGAAGAACCAGATTTACTATTTGTTCTTCGGCACGGGAACAAAGAAGCGGCTTCGACTTTGGCTAAGGCAAACAATAATTTGTCATGTACGAATATGCGATATCAAAATGTAACTATGATAAATTAAGCTTTTAATCAGTCACTGTTCGACACCAGAAGCCAATAGAAAATCGTTTTAGAAGAATTTTACTTACGTTTCTAGAAATATGGTTATAATAATGTGTCATTAATAGCCTACGTTTATCAGAATGTACATATGTTAAAATTTGGTTAAATTCGTTTTTCAGATTCTGTCAGAATATACTTTGCAGAAATATCCGGTTATAGCAATCGAGAATGTGACTAGGATAGGATTAAGCAGAATAATGTGATGTTAAGATGTATGCTTAAAGCTACGTGGCTCTCAGAATGTAAATTTTATTAAACTGGCCTATAGCTTTAAAAACATTGAATTGCCACAAAATAAATATGTACATTGCACTAACTAAAAATCTGAAATTGCACAATAATTAAGAAATTAGTACTAGACTTCCTCAGAATGTAACTTTTGCTTAAACGTTTGTAGCTGTGAGCATTGAAAAATTGATTTCAGTCAAATTTTGTGCCAATCAGAATGTACATTTTGATTAAAGCGAACCATAACAGGTTTATTTAAGACGCACTTAAATTTTGCAAAACAACAGAACTATCATTGTTGTTACAAATAAATGGCAGTACGATGAGCCCCTGTTTTTGTTTACATTAGAGCCCGATCAGATAGGAAGATAGTACCAGATTTTAGTCATACTTTGACGATGTTTACTATATAAATTACGTCCACGATTCCCGGGTATTTGCGTACTTAGTTCAAGCATTTGATAAGATTGCATAGTAAGTTAATTCCTAAGTTTTTATTTTTTTTTTTTCAATTAGCCCTTAGGAGCTTTGTTCTCACTCCAACTCGTTCCATAGTTCCCCTTTACGGTCAAGTTCCGCACTTACAATTAATAACTGTTATTAGGGCTAGTTGGCCTGAGATATCGAGAGGCAATTTAACTGGGACTTATCATTTAATTCCCACTTGATTGCGATTATTATTATTGGTCTAGGAAGGAAATCCAGCAATTGAAACGGACAAGCGGCTCGTAAATTACGTCAAACCTTGAAGGCGAACATTTTTCCTTCTAGAAGCGTTTATTAAGAAGGAATTGTATCACGTCCTGCTAAATTTGAAAGGTTTCTTGTACCCATTGATTTATTCTCTTAATGATTTATGCACATAATTAATATTCGGAGCTAATTTATCACTAATGCGCCTGGTAATTTGATCTGGTGGTTTGTTTGTCGTGAGAGTTGAAAAAGAGGTGCCCTAAGGTGGTCGTTTGAGAAGATTTTGCCATAAAACCATAGTGTTCTTTCCATTTCCAAAGATCGTCTGTTACAATGGTATCGAGATTTCTGCAGCACAGTTATGCAAAATGTACATTCTGAAAGGCAAAAAAATATTTAAATTATTCCATATCCAGTTTCTGTATAGTCGCTTCAAATTTACATTCTGATGGAAGCAAATTTAGGCAAGGATTTTGAAGTTTTTAGTTTCCACAAACTTTATTTCCTGACGTTGAACAATGCAGGAATACTTCTACAGCAATGACGCAGCTATTTCAAAATGTACATTCTGATTGACACGATTATCGTTCTTAGCATTTTGCTTAAAAATCGTCAGTTTCTCAAACCTAAATCTGTTGACTTGCCCTACTGGATATTCGTATAAAAGTTCTGAGTTACATTCTGACAAAATTTAAAAATAATCAAATTTTCTCTATAGTTGCTGGCTCAGTTTTTAACAGATTAAACATTCTGACGGACAAAAAAGTAGTCAGAAATTTAGAAATTTTAGGCACTCATCTCAGTGATAAGGGAGCAGAATACATATGCGCATCAGAACATCAAAATATGAATATCAATAAATCTGATTTATTTTGTCTGATTTTTCACATTCTATCAGAATGTAAGTTGTAATGTTTGGCAACAATGTTAAGTTAATCACGAGTACGCGATTAGAGACAGATTTTTCTGTTCTATGAGTGAAAGTCTGATACTCTTCAGATTTTACAGAATGTAACGCAATATCATTTTGCGCAAGCAGAATCAGATTTAATTATCCAGGGGGCCTTTGGAATATGAATGAAAAAATAATTGAAAGAATTTAGATGCCTCTCAGAATGTAAATATTTTGGTTTGGGTTTTGATTGGGTTATAGGTGCAGAAACATTAAGTTGCTTTCAAAATTTATATATAATAAGTGTCTCTCTGAAAGTCGACAACAATTAAAAACTGGTTATTTTCATGTTTTGTCAGAATGTAAATTAATTTCCACTTTGCACAATCAGATTTACCTTTCTATAGGTCTAACCCTAATTATAATTCGTAGCTAATTTGTCATTAATGCGCTCCTATTTATGAGTTGGAATGTTGAACCAAAAAAATTTAACATGTGTACATTCTGATATATGTTCTGACGGAAGTATACTATCAATGAAACATTAATTATAATCACATTTTCAGAAACACTGTAAATAAAATTCTGATGTAAACCTGAAAATCATTAAATTTTACAGTGTAAACCTTAATATTCGTGAAAAAGTCGTAAGTTACATTCTGATAAAAAACTGAAAAACTGGTTATTTTCATGTTTTGTCAGAATCTAAGGTACCACTTTGCACAATCAGATTTACCTTTCTATAGGTCTAATCCTAATTAAAATTCCGAGCTGATTTGTCATTAATGCGCTCATATTTACGAGTTGAAATGTTGAACCAAAAAAATTTAACATGTGTACATTCTGATATATGTTCTGACGGAAGTATACTATTATTGAAATAGTAATTATAACCACATTCCTAGCAACCCTGTAAGTGATATAAATCTGAAAATTTTCAGATTTTACACTGTAAAACTTAATATTCGTGAAAAAGCCGCTGGTTACATTCTGATAAAAAACTATAAAATCGGAAAACAAACGCCTTTACTACTGTTTATTTTGACATTTTTATCAGCAAAACTAAATTAATTGTGCACACAAAATCTCCGAAAGTGGACAAAAATTAAAAACTGGTTATTTTCATGTTTTATCAGAATGTAAATTACCACTTTGCACAATCAATTTACCTTTCTATGGATCTAACCCTAATTAAAATTCGAAGTTAATTTTTCATTAATGCGCCCCTATTTATGAGTTGGAATGTTGAACCAAAAAAATTTAACATATGTACATTCTGATATATGTTCTGACGGAAGTATACTATCAATGAAACATTAATTTTAACCACATTCCTAGAAACCCTGTAAGTAAAATTCTGATATAAATCAAATTTTACAGTGTAAAACTTAATATTTGTCGTTGGTTACATTCTGATAAAAAACTGAAAAATCCGAAAACAAACGTTTTTACTGCGGTTTATTTTGACATTTTTATCAGCAAAACTGTATTAGTTATGCACACAAAATCTCTGAAAGTCGACAAAAATTAAAAACTGGTTACTTTCACGTTTTGTCAGAATGTAAGTTAGCAGTTTGCGCAATCAGATTTATCTTTCTATGGGTCTAACCCTAATTAAGATTCGAAGCTAATTTGTCATTATTGCGCTCCTATTTATGAGTTAGAATTTTGAATCAAAAAAATTTAACATATGTACATTCTGATATATGTTCTGACGGAACTCTACTATTAATGAAACAATAATTATAACCATATTCCTAGAAACCCTGTAAGTAAAACTCTGAAGTCTGAAAATCATCAAATTTTACAGTTAATATTCGTGGAAAAGTCGTAGGTTACATTCCGATAAAAACTTAAATATCGGAAAACAAACGTTTTTACTACTGTTTGTTTTGACATTTTTATCAGCAAAACTGAATTAATTGTGCACACAAAATCTCCGAAAGTCAACAAAAATTAAAAACTGGTTATTTTCATGTTTTGTCAGAATGTAAATTACCACTTTACCCAATCAGATTTACCTTTCTATAGATCCAATCCTAATTAAAATTCGGAGCTAATTTGTTATTAATGCCCTCCTACTTATGAGTTGGAACGTTGAACCAAAAAAATTTAACATATGTACATTCTGATATATGTTCTGACGGAAGTATACTATCAATGAAACATTAATTTTAACCATATTCCTAGAAACCCTGTGAGTAAAATTCTGAAGTCTGAAAATCATCAAATTTTACAGTTTAAAAGTTAATATTCGTGGAAAAGTCATAGGTTACATTCCGATAAAAACTTAAATATCGGAAAACAAACGTTTTTACTACTGTTTGTTTTGACATTTTTATCAGCAAAACTGAATTAGTTGTGCACACAAAATCTCTGAAAGTCAACAAAAATTAAAAACTTTTTATTTTCATGTTTTGTCAGAATGTAAATTACCACTTTGCACAATCAGATTTACCTTTCTATGGGTCTAACCCTATTTAAAATTCGGAGCTCATTTGTCATTAGTGCGCTGCTATTTATGAGTTGGAATGTTAAACCAAAAAAATTTAACATATGTACATTCTGATATATGTTCTGACGGAAGTATACTATTAATGAAATATTAATTATAACCACATTCCTAGAAACCCTGTAAGTAAAATTCTGATATAAAGCTAAAAATCATCAAATTTTACAGTGTAAAACTTAATATTCGTGAAAAAGTTGCAGGTTACATTCTGATAAAAAACTGAAAAAATCGGAAAACAAACGTTTTTACTACTGTTTATTTTGACATGTTTATCAGTGAAACTGAATTAATTGTGCACACAAAATCTCTGAAAGTCGACAAAAATCAAAAACTGGTTATTTTTATGTTTTGTCAGAATGTAAATTACCACTTTGCACAATCAGATTTACCTTTCTATGGATCTAACCGTAATTAAAATTCGGAGCTAATTTGTCATAAAGCGCTCCTATTTATGAGTTGGAATGTTGAACCAAAAAAAATTAACATAATGTACATTCTGATATATGTTCTGACGGAAGTATGTTATTAATGAAACAATAATTATAATCACATTCCTAGAAAACCTGTAAGTAAAATTCTGATAAAAATCTGAAAATCATCAAATTTTACAATGTAAAACTTAATATTCGTGAAAAAGTCGTAGGTTACATTCTGATAAAAAACTAAAAAATTGGAAAACAAAAGTTTTTACTACTGATTATTTTGACATTTTTATCAGTGAAACTGAATTAATTGTGCACACAAAATCTCTGAAAGTCGATCAAAATTAAAAACTGGTTATTTTCATGTTTTGTCAGAATGTAAATTACCACTTTGCACAATCAGATTTACCTTTCTATGGATCTAACCGTAATTAAAATTCGGAGCTAATTTGTCATAAAGCGCTCCTATTTGTGAGTTGGAATGTTGAACCAAAAAAAATTAACATAATATACATTCTGATATATGTTCTGACGGAAGTATGTTATTAATGAAACAATAATTATAATCACATTCCTAGAAACCCTGTAAGTAAAATTCTGAAAATCATCAAATTTTACAATGTAAAACTTAATATTCGTGAAAAAGTCGTAGGTTACATTCTGATAAAAAACTAAAAAATTGGAAAACAAAAGTTTTTACTACTGATTATTTTCACATTTTTATCATTGAAACTGAATTAATTGTGCACACAAAATCTCTTAAAGTCGATCAAAATTAAAAACTGGTTATTTTCATGTTTTGTCAGAATGTAAATTACCAATTTGCACAATCAGATTTACCTTTCTATGGATCTAACCGTAATTAAAATTCGGAGCTAATTTGTCATAAAGCGCTCCTATTTATGAGTTGGAATGTTGAACCAAAAAAAATTAACATAATGTACATTCTGATATATGTTCTGACGGAAGTATGTTATTAATGAAACAATAATTATAATCACATTCCTAGAAACCCTGTAAGTAAAATTCTGATATAAATCTAAAAATCATCAAATTTTACAGTGTAAAACTTAATATTCGTGAAAAAGTTGCAGGTTACATTCTGATAAAAAACTGAAAAAATCGGAAAACAAACGTTTTTACTACTGTTTATTTTGACATTTTTATCAGTGAAACTGAATTAATTGTGCACACAAAATCTCTGAAATTCGATCAAAATTAAAAACTGGTTATTTTCATGTTTTGTCAGAATGTAAATTACCACTTTGCACAATCAGATTTACCTTTCTATGGATCTAACCGTAATTAAAATTCGGAGCTAATTTGTCATAAAGCGCTCCTATTTATGAGTTGGAATGTTGAACCAAAAAAAAAATAACATAATGTACATTCTGATATATGTTCTAACGGAAGTATGTTATTAATGAAACAATAATTATAATCACATTCCTAGAAACCCTGTAAGTAAAATTCTGATAAAAATCTGAAAATCATCAAATTTTACAATGTAAAACTTAATATTCGTGAAAAAGTCGTAGGTTACATTCTGATAAAAGACTAAAAAATTGGAAAACAAAAGTTTTTACTACTGATTATTTTGACATTTTTATCAGTGAAACTGAATTAATTGTGCACACAAAATCTCTGAAAGTCGATCAAAATTAAAAACTGGTTATTTTCATGTTTTGTCAGAATGTAAATTACCAATTTGCACAATCAGATTTACCTTTCTATGGATCTAACCGTAATTAAAATTCGGAGCTAATTTGTCATAAAGCGCTCCTATTTATGAGTTGGAATGTTGAACCAAAAAAAATTAACATAATGTACATTCTGATATATATTCTGACGGAAGTATACTATTAATGAAACATTAATTTTAACCCTGTGAGTAAAATTCTGATATAAATCTGAATATCATCAAATTTTATAGTGTAAAACTTAATATTCGTGAAAAATTCGTAGGATACAGGAAATTCAGAGAATCGAAAAATCGGAAAACCACTGTAGCACGCCATCTACTGACATCAGAGAGCTAACCAGTACCTAACCATTAAACCTTAATACGGTTTTAGTTTCAGTACTACTTTTTTATACATTAACAATGCCACTCTGATATCATAGATTTTCTTCCTCTAGAAACAATGCAAAATACGAACTAATAGTCAAAATCAATACTTGCGCACATCAATTAATTAATATCCCATCTACGCACTTGGTGGCGGTACTACCTAAATCTAAATTGACATTCAGCGCGGCTGTCGCCGAGCCATCGTCGTAAATTATAGTACCACCTCGAAAAAGTGAAAAGAATAGAAAACTCCGGTTATATAACCTGGTACGGCTTCGCATAACAAAGCGTGCGTACAATAAAAGTGGTCTTTTATGTGTGCCAAGGTAGTTCTGTGAAACGCAGGCGCTTCTTAATGAAGAGAGCGAATCTGCACGTTGCCAATTTGGGTAAATGTCTTTTGAGTACCGCCGAAGTACCAGCGCAAAAATGAGACAAATTGAAAAGTTACTCACTAGAAAATTGGAGGTTAAAAAGGAGTTAATGCAATGAAGTGTTTCTGTCGTGGTACTATTTAGGTGGTACTTCTCTAATTTATTTTTTGCCTTTTATATTCAGTTTTAAATCGTTTCTGGCTTGGCGTTAATCATTTTTTTTTCTGTAAAATCATTATTTTTATTTGCCTTAAATACTTACACTATTTTAGAATTTTTATTTTTTTTTGAAAACTTTTATTTCTTTTTTTTCCTCATTTTTGAAATTTCTGGACTGGTTTATTTCTAATCTGCCTTATTCCTTATGAGTCCTTACGGCAATAGCTTTTGTGACTTAATTGGCATGTGTAAAACATTTTCAAATTTTTATTTTTTTTTGTTTTTTTTTTCAATATTATTATTTTGCAAGATTGTTTTGAATTATCGATTACCTAATTTGTTTTTAGTTTTAATTTTTTTAGCTTTTGTGCATTTTTTTAATTGCTTTTATTATTTTTGCATTTTGGATATATTTTTTTTTAAAAAACTTTACTTTTATTTCGTACAGTTTACCCTTATTTCATATGTAACATATATTTAAATTATTTATATACTGTCAAAATAAATAGGTAAAAATCTAATAACAAAATATTAATATATTTTTTTATTTATTTTTTAATTAATTAACAATACTTGTCACATATCGATTGATATGTGGAGGTAAAAAAAATGTGTGACTTTTTTAATTAAAATCATTCTTTAACTCCTCTGTAGATGATTTTCGAGAAAAAAGTCCGCCATTTTGTACGTTTTAATTTGTCATTATCTCTATCGATTATTTTTAAACTTTAAACACTTTTAATTTTTAAACTAGCGAAACTAGGTTTAAAGCTGCATATACGTGATAACCAAAAAAGTGGATCCGCCATCTTGGCGCGTTGTCATATTGTCTTCAAAATTTTCTGTAAAAATTTGCCTTGAAAAAATTCAAAATAAAGCAATTTTTACTACGAAACAACTAAAACTGCTTTTCAAACCACGTATATGTGATAACCTAAAATAAGATCCGCCATCTTGTCCGGTAAGCCATCTGTCCATCTCTTGTCGCACTTGTTGCATGATAATCCTGACTTATTTATACTTAAACGAAAGGAAATTGCATCCTTTTGACGATCGTAATCGTGGTTTATCTCGTTTATTGATGAGATTCCAGAAGAAAGTCCGCCATTTTGCCCGTTTTAATTTGTCATTATTTCTATCGATTATTGTCTAAATTTGGATTGTGGGAGCTTAAGTCAAAAAAACTTTTAATTTTTAAACTAGTGAAAGTGGGTTTACACCTGCATATATGTGATAACCAAAAAAGTAGATCCGCCATCTTGTCGGCTTGACGATGTCAATGTTTCCGCAATGTAATGCCGATCTCCACCTTGTGGGTATTCCAATTAAACAAAATTTTACGGTGTAAATGATGAAAATCATAACTAAGTCATAATTCTTAAATTACGTGTTGACTCGATAATGACAGACATTTTGTTTTTGAAGTATAAGTTTGCCATTTTGTCGTATTGTCGTTTTCTTCGAAATTTTCTGTCAAAATTTGGCTTCAAAATAAAGCAAATTTTACTTACTAAACAACTAAAACTCCTTTTCAACCCACGTATACGTGATAGTCGAAAATAAGATCCGCCATCTTGTTCGGTAAGCCATCTGTCCATTTCTATACCAATTGTATGCTAATCCTCACTTGTTTATACTTAAACGAATGGAAATTGCATCCTTTTGACGATCGTGATCGTGGTTTATCTCGTTTATTGATGAGATTCGAGAAGAACGTCCGCCATTTTGTCCGTTTTAATTTGTCACTATCTCTATCGATTATCGTCTAAATTTGGATTGTGGGAGCTTAAGTCAAAAAAAAAAATTTAATTTTTAAACTAGCGAAATTAGGTTTAAACCTGCGTATACGTGATAACCAAAAAAGTAGATCCGCCATCTTGTCGGTTTGACAATGTCAATCTCTCCGCAGTGTAATGCCGATCTCCATCTTGTGGATATTTCAATTAAAGAAAATTTCAAGCTGTAAATCATAAAAATCATATTCATAGTATAGAAATGGACAGATGGCTTATCCGCCATCTTGTCCGGTAAGCCATCTGTCCATTTCTCCACTAGTTGCATGATAATCCTGACTTGTTTATACTTAAACGAAAGGAAATTGCATCCTTTTGACGATCGTGATCGTGGTTCATCTCGTTTATTGAGGAGATTCGAGAAGAAAGTCCGCCATTTTGTCCGTTTTAATTTGTCACTATCTCTTTCGATTATTGTCTAAATTTGGATTGTGGGAGCTTAAGTCAAAAAACTTTTAATTTTTAAACTAGTGAAAGTGGGTTTAAACCTGCATATACGTGATAACGAAAAGAGTAGATCCGCCTTCTTGTCGGTTTGACAATGCCAATCTTTCCGCAATGTAATGCCGATCTCCACCTTGCGGGTATTCCAATTAAAGAAACTTTTATGCTGTAAATGATGAAAATTACAACTAAAGTCTGATGTATTATTTAACTGTAGATTGTGCGGGCTAGAGAGAGATCTTGTCCGTTTGACAACGTCAAACTTTCTGCAATTTATCGCCAATTTGCAGGGTTGTGGGGCATCAAATAACGTGAAATTTGATAAAAGTTTTATCTTAAATTGCATGTTGACTGGATGATGACAGACATGGGTGATGACAGCCATTTTGTTATTTGAGAAATGTCAATCTTCTTTCTAATACCTTGCTAATTATGATATGTTTGGGCTTAAATGAAGCGAAATTGTATGGCTTTTATAATGAAAATCGTAGATCTACTCGCCTGTAGATAATTTTCGAAAAAAATCACCCAGTTTGTTAGTTCAGGTTATTAAGTCTATCTGTCAATATCATTTCTAGTTGCCTGGTAATCCTGGCTTAATTAGGCTGTAACAAAAAATTTTGGCGGGTATTTGAAGTATAAGTTTGCCATTTTGTCACATTGTCGTTATCTTCGAAATTTTCTGTCAAAATTTGAATTGAAAAATTTCAAAATGAACCAAATTTTATTTTCTAAGCAACTAAAACTGCTTTTCAACCCCCGTATACGTGATAATCGAAAATAAGATCCGCCATCTTGTCCGGTAAGCCGTCTGTCCATTTCTATACTAGTTGCATGGTAATCCTGACTTGTTTATACTTAAACGAAAGGAAATTGCATCATTTTGACGATCGTGATCGTGGTTTATGTCGTTTATTGATGAGATTCGAGAAGAAAGTCCGCCATTTTGTTTGCTCAACAAATTGTGTTGCTCATTTGTTGCTCATTGATAAAATTTTTAGAGTTTTTTGTCTACATCAGTTTTAGGAGTGTAAATTAAACGAAATTTTATTTTCTAAGATACCAACACGGCCTTTAAATACACAAATTCGAGAAAAAATCCGCCATCTTGTCCCATTCAGACTCTTTTGGTTTGCAATGTATTGTTTATTCCCGACATGTGGGGGTTTGAAGTAAAAGAGATTTTATTCTATTAATGATGCAAGGCATATTCAAAATGACAGATAGTTCAAATGAGAAGCACAATTCCGCCATTTTGTTAGTGAAAAACTATCAATTTCGAACCCAACTTCTTGGTAACCTTGGCTTGTTTGGGCTTAAACTGTAGATTTTTGGCAATACCTTTTAGACTGGCTTCATATTAGTAATGTCGAGCTTGTAGACGAACCAGGCAAAAAGAAAGAAAAAAGAATGAGAATGGGAAGAAAAAAAAAGTATTTAGTAGTGCACGTATTATCTGATATTAAGATCGGCCATCTTGTGCGGTAAGCCATTTGTCCATTTCTATACTAGTTGCATAGTAATCCTGACTTGTTTATACTTAAATGAAAGGAAATTGCAACCGTTTGAAGATCATGATGGTGGTTTATTTCGTTTATTGATGAGATTCGAAAAGAAACTCCGCCATTTTGTTTGCTCAAAATTGATAACATTTTTAGAGTTATTAGTTTTAGGAGTGTAAATTAAATAAACTTTTATTTTCTAAGATAACAACGTCTTTTAGTTGGCAACTTATTCACGGTTTGTGCGGGTTTGAATTCTGTTAATGATGCAAGGCATATTCAAAACCACAGATAGTTCAAATGAGAGGTGAAATTCCGCCATTTTGTCGCAACCTGTAAGACTTGGTAGCTCATTTCGCCTATAGACAAAATTCGGAAAGTGTCTTTGCAGTTTATGGTCTAAATTTCGAAAGTTAAACAAGAGAAGAGCCTAAAAAGCTTTCTCAATACTTAGTATCCAACCCTCTAAATTATGAACTAAACAAGTATAACTTATTACTCTTATATCTCCCTCTCCAATATCACTACCATGATCAAGAACCACACAAACAGAATTGGCAACGTGGTTCGAACCACGTTTTTCGCTTTTACTTTCCTGCTGGCTGGTATGAGCGGTGTTAGCTCATTCTTCGATTCGGTTGGTGTCCGTTCGCAGCGTGCGGAAATGCTGCAATTCTGACCATTACTGGGAGTCGAAGCAGGAATCTCCTTGCGATAAAGAGGGCGAAAGTCAGACCACCTAATTACGATGATTTAGTTGGTGTAAAAATAACCTAATTAATTCAGTAAATTTGATTGCGGTTTCTTGTAGCAATTAATAAGACTTGGTCTTATCTGGTGGTCCGTCTGGGGCCCATGGGTGAGACACGTGGTCACATTTTTCTCGTCACAGTGCGGTAAACAAGAGTTGTGGCCTAGAAAGGGAAATATTTGGGAAAGTCCTCTTTGATCGCATCAATGTTTGCTCAACTTTTTAATCTCCTGAGATAACCAACACCGTTATCAGCTCTGGCCCAATTTTAACTAGTTTTTAGGTAAAAATAGAGTGCATGCACATTGTAAACAGCTGTAAATTAATTCGATCTATTTTCGGGGCCGCTTTATTTATAATACCAGGGGGCTTTATGCACGGCGACACCATTTTTAGTTGGTGCACACCGATATCCAAGACAAACAGCAAAAAAAACCTGGCAATGGACATGCAAATCAACGGTTGATTGGATCGGATTAGTACCGATCAATATGCATAAGTTTATGAATTAAACGAACCAGTTTCATTGACACTTCGAGCAGCAGGAAAAGATAATGACCGACGTTGGTGGCGGTTTTTTCGTCTTCAGGGTGCCCCGCACAGGGAACTGGCCTAAACTAGGTCACCTAAGAATTGGAACGCTTGAGAATGTAGTCAGTCCGTGTCTGGCTATAATTAGGTCTTGTGACCAGCATGAGCAGGCATCCTGCGGAATTTCATTACCCGTAGTCTACCTACTTCCTGTCCAAGTATAACAAAAAGTCTGCTTTTCACTATTCTCAGGGAGACAATCAATTACCAATCTAAAAACAAGTAAAAGATTCTCAGAATTAGACTAGATTTGAAAATAAAAAAATACAGACACTTACTAAGAAATAAAAATTTGATTTAGATAATCCAGGTTTTCTCAACAACTCTTACTGAAAACTTAAATAACTGAAATTTTTAAGTATTTAAAATTGGCACTAAATAAATATGTTTGTAAACGTAAGAAGACCTTCTTAATATCTTTACCAGTTAATCCATAATAGTATAGAAATGTCTCAAGACATCATGGATTTTTCTTTATTCTCAAAGCATCCATAACCAGTTTGGATTCATTATTTCCTTTTTACAGTTTTCCAAGATCTCAACCAAATGAGTCATACTTTCGAAAAACTCCTCATGCTTCTTTAGAACTGTCAGAATCGGTTTTATCTATCTTAATTTTTAAGAAATTTACTTATGGCTCAAGACATCGCCTAACAGATCACTTGGATGTTTTCATTCTCATGACATCAAAACTTTTCTTAAGTGTCCGAATGATTATCGATTTGTACGCTATAATAATAGATTGAAAAATCTCAATTTTCCTATTAATGTTTTGAGAAATATTTCTCAAGGCATTCTACTCTCTACCACTAATTAAATAAAAAATCTTAGAGAATCGAGTTAACTTGAATTCAAACCAAGATGAAGTCCTTTTTTACGCTAAGAAGACAAAAATATTTCCACAATGGCTCAAGACATCACAGTTTTCTCTATTCTCAAGACATCCATAACCTACTAGGATTCCGACTATTTTCTTTTTGCATCAAAAACATTTAGAGAATCGAGTTAACTTGAATTGACACCAAGATGAAGTCCTTTTTTGCCCTAAGAAGACAAAAATATTTCCATAATAGTGTAGAAATTGCTCAAGACATCACATTTTTCTTTATTCTCAAGTCCTCCCGTATCCACTAGGATTCCAACTATTTCCTTTTTGCAGTTATCCAAAATCGTAGCCAAATGAATCACTGTCTTCAATAACTCACAACATTATTTGTTTAGAACTCTCAGATCCGGTTTTGGTTATCTTAATTCTCAAAAAGTAGATGCATTTCTCAAGTCATCGTCTAACACATCACTTGGATGTTTTTATTCGCAAGCGATCAAAATTTTTCTTAAAAGTGTCTTAATTGATATTGACATCGAATCTATAAGAAAAAACTCAGTTTTTGTGTTATGTTTTGAGAAATATCTCATGTTTTCTTCTCATGACTGTTCTCAATTCTTAAGAGATTGTGATTTGATTTGATAGTATTTTTAGTACACCTCAGATTTGCGAATTTTGAAGACATCGCTTAACAGAAAAGCAGTTATTCTCAAGACATCACTAGTGGTTTCCTGCGAATATCTCAAATTTGGTCTCTAAACTCTAAAATGCGAATGAATAATTTACTAGCTAGTGATAAGATGCGTGAAATTGTATTTCTCAATAATTTGCTTTTGACAACTGTTCTAGATATTTTAACTTGAAAAATTATGTTGTTGTTAATTACTTAACAAGTCAATTCTCAAGACACTGTAATTTAATTTGTTACTATTTTTAGTAAAATTTAAACGAAATTGGTGCGTTTTTCAAGACATCGCTCAATAGATAACTTTAAGATTTGCGGTTCTTCACAAGGTATTTTCAGTGATTTCTTAAGAATTTCTCAAATTGGTCTGTAAATTTTAAAATACTAGTGGTTAGTTATAAGATAAGTAAAGTTGTATTTCTCAACAGTTGCTTTTGAGCACTAGGTTAGATATTTTAATTTGAAAATTTGAATTGTAGTTGATATTTAAGGGCAATTCTTAAGAGATTGTAATTTGATTTGTTAGTATTTTTAGTAAACCTTAGATTTGCGAATTTTGAAGACATCGCTTAACAGAAAAGCAGTTACTCTCAAGACATCAGTGATTTCCTGAGGATATCTCAAATTTGGTCTCTAAACTCTAAAACACGAGGGGATAATTTACTAGTGAGTCATGAGATATGTGAAATTGTATTTCTCAATTATTTGCATTTGTTCTAGATATTTTAACTTGAAGAATTATGTTGTTGTTGATGCTTTAAAGACAATTCTCAAGACACTGTAATTTATTTTGGGAGTATTTTTAGTAAAACTTAAAACGAAATTTGTTCCTTTTTCAAGATATTGCTCAATAGATAACTTTAAGATTTGCGGTTCTGCACAAGGTATTTTCATTGATCTCTTAAGAATTTCTTAAATTGGTCTGTAAATTTTAAAATACTACAAAATTAAAAAATACAGACACTTACAAATAAATAAAAATTTTATTTAGATAGTCCAGGTTTTCTCAACAACTCTTACTGAAAATTTAAATAACTAAAATGTTTAAGTATTTTAAATTGGCACTAAATAAATATGTTTGTAAACGTAAGAACACCTTCTTAATTTCTTTACCAGTTAATCCATAATAGTATAGAAATGTCTCAAGACATCATGGATTTTTCTTTATTCTCAAAGCATCCATAACCAGTTTGGATTCATTATTTCCTTTTTACAGTTTACCAAGATCTCAACCAAATGAGTCACACTTTCGAAAAACTCCTAATGCTTGTTTAGAACTGTCGGAATCGGTTTTATCTATCTTAATTTTTAAGTAATTTACTTATGGCTCAAGACATCGCCTAACAGATCACTTGGATGTTTTCATTCTCATGACATCAAAACTTTTCTTAAGTGTCCGAATGATTATCGACTTGTACGCTATAATAATAGATTGAAAAATCTCAATTTTCCTATTAATGTTTTGAGAAATATTTCTCAAGGCATTCTACTCTCTAAACCACTAATTAAATAAACAATCTTAGAGAATCGAGTTAACTTGAATTGAAACCAAGATGAAGTCCTTTTTTACGCTAAGAAGACAAAAATATTTCCACAATGGTATAGAAATTGCTCAAGACATCACATTTTTCTTTATTCCCAAAGCATCCATAACCTATTAGGATTCCAACTAGTTTCTTTTTGCAGTTATCCAAAATCGTAACTAATAAATCACGGTTTTCAATAACTCACAATGTTGTTTGTTTAGAGCTCTCAGATCCGGTTTTGGTTACCTTAATTCTCAAGAAATGTATGCATTTCTCAAGTCATCGCCTAACAGATCACTTGGATGTTTTCATTCTCAAGAAATCAAAATTTTTCTTAAAAGTGTTTCAATGGTTATTGACTTCGAATCGATAAAGAAAAACTGAGTTTTTGTGTTATATTTTGAGAAATACTTCTCAAGGCATTCTATTATCTAAAATATTAATGAAATAAAATATCTTAGAAAGTCGAGCTAGCTTGAACTGGCACCACCGTGAAATACATTTTAACCCTAAGAAGACAAAAATATATTCTTGCGAGTTATTCCATAATAATATAGAAATTTCTCAAGACATCAATATTTTTCTTTTTTTTTCAAGGCATCCATAACCTACTAGGATTCCAACTATTTCCTTTTTGCAGTTATCAAAGATCTTAGCTAAATAAATTACGTTTTTGAAGAACTCACAATGTTGTTTGTTTAGAACTGCCAAATCTCGTTTTGGTTAACTTAAGTCTCAAGAAATTCACGTATGTCTCAAGTCATTGCCTAACGGATCACTTGTATGTGTTCATTTTCATGAGATCAAAATTTTTCTTAAGTGTCTGAATGATTATCGACTTCTACGTCGTATATATAGTAGTACAAATAATTGATTGAAAAATTTCAATTTTCCTATTAATGTTTTGAGAAATATTTCTCAAGGCATTCTACTCTCTAAACCACTAATTAAATAAATAAATCTTAGAGAATCGAGTTAACTTGAATTGAAACCAAGATGAAGTCCTTTTTTACCCTAAAAAGACAAAAATATTTCCAGAATAATAAAGAAATTGCTCAAGAAATCACATTTTTCTTTATTCCCAAAGCATCCACAACCTATTAGGATTCCAACTAGTTTCTTTTTGCAGTTATCCAAAATCGTAACTAAATAAATCACGGTTTTTAATAACTCACAATGTTATTTCTTTAGAACTCTCAGATCCGAAATTCTCAAGAAATGTATGCATTTCTCAAGACATCGCCTAACAGATTACTTTGATATTTTCATTCTCAAGAAATCAAAACTTTTCTTAAAAGTGGCTCAATGGCTATTGACTTCGAATCGATAAGAAGAAACTCGGTTTTTGTGTTATGTTTTGAGAAATACTTCTCATGTTTTCTTCTTGTCTGTTCTCAATTCTTAAGAGTTTGTAATTTAATTTAGTAGTATTTTTAGTAAACCTTAGATTTGCGAATTTTGAAGACATCGCTTAACAGAAAAGCAGTTATTCTCAAGACATTACAAGAGGTTTCCTGAGAATATCTCAAATTTGGTTTCTAAACTCTAAAATCCGAATGGATAATTTACTAGCTAGTCATGAGATGGGTTAATAGTATTTCTCAATAATTTGCTTTTGACATCACTGTTCCAGATATTTTAACTTGAAGAATTATGTAGTTGTTGATGCCTTAAAGTCAATTCTCAAGACACTGTGATTTAATTTGTTACTATTTTTAGTAAAATTTAAACGAAATTGCTGCGTTTTTCAAGACATCGCTCAATAGATAACTTTAAGATTTGCGGTTCTTCACAAGGTATTTTCAGTGATTTCTTAAGAATTTCTCAAATTGGTCTGTAAATTTTAAAATACTAGTGGTTAGTTATAAGATAAGTAAAGTTGTATTTCTCATCAATTTGCTTTTGAACACTAGGTTAGGTATTTTAATTTGAAAATTTGGATTGTAGTTGATATTTAAGAACAATTCTTAAGAGATTGTAATTTGATTTGGTAGTATTTTTTAGTAAACCTTAGATTTGCGAATTTTGAAGACATCGCTTAACAGAAAAGCAGTTATTCTCAAGACATCACTAGTGGTTTCCTGAGAATATCTCAAACTTGGTCTCTAAACTCCAAAATGCGAATGTATAATTTACTAGCTAGTCATGAGATGCGGGAAATTGTATTTCTCAATAATTTGCTTTTGAAAACTGTTCTAGATATTTTAACTTGAAGAATTATGTTGTTGTTGATGTGTTAAAGTCAATTCTCAAGACACTGTAATTTAATTTCGTAGTATTTTTAGTAAAAACTTTGTGCGATGTCTTGAGAAATGAAATTTGTGCGTTTTTGAAGACATCGCTCAACCGATAACTTTAAGATTTGCGCTTCTTCACAAGGTACTTTCAGTGATCTCTTAAGAATATCTCAAATTTGGTCTCTAAACTCAGAAATATGAATGTATATAAGTTCTGACATACGAGTGAATAATTTACTTACAGGTCATAAGACACGTGATATTTTGTTTCTTAATAATTTGCTTTTAACAAGTCAGCTAGATATTTTAACTTGCAGGATTGATGCCCTAAGGTCATTTCTCAAGACACCGTAATTTAATTTGGTAGTACTTTCAGTAAAACTTAGACGACATTTTTGCGTTTTTTAAGACATCGCTCAACAGAGCAAGATCTTATAAGAATATCCCAAATTTGGTCTCTAAACTCAAAGTTGAATGGATAGTTCACTAGTTAGTCATGAGATACGTCAAATTGTATTTTTCAATAATTTGCTTTTGACGACTGTTTTAGATATTTTAACTTGCAGAATTATGTTGTTGATGCTTTAAAGTCAATTATCAAGACATTGTAATTTAATTTGGTAGTGACAAACTGAAACTGAATTTGTGAGTTTTTCAAGACATCGCTCAACCGAGAACTTTTTGCAATTCTTCTCAAGGCATCATCGGTGATCTCTTAAAAATATCTTAAATTTGGTCTGTAAGCTCTGACATGCGAGTGAATAGTTTAATATTCAGTCATCAAACACGTGAAATTTTGTTTCTCAATAATTTGCTTTTTACAACTCAGCTAGATATTTTAACTTGCAGGATTGTGTTGTTGTTGATGCCCTGAGGTCAGTTCTCAAGATACTGTAATATAATTTGGTAGTTTTTTAGTAAAACTTAAAAACGAAATTTGTACGTTTTTCAAGACATTGCTCAACCGAAAACTTCTTGCAATTCTTCTCAAGGCACTATCTGTGATCTCTTAAAAATATCTTAAATTTGGACTGTAAGCTCTGACGTATGAGTGAATAGTTTACTAGCTAGTCATGAGACACGTGAAATTTTGTTTCTCAATAATTTGCTTTTGACAACTCAGCTGGATATTTTGACTTGCAGGATTGTGTTGTTGTTAATGCCTTAAAGTCAATTCTCAAGACACTGTAATTTAATTTGGTAGTATTTTTAGTAAAAACTTAAAGGAAATTTGTGCGTTTTTCAAGACATCGCTCAACAGATAACTTTAAGATTTGCGGTTCTTCATAAGTATTTTCTTAAAGTCAATTCTCAAGACGCTGTAATTTAACTTGGTAGTATTTTTTAAATGAAATTTGTGTATTTTTCAAGACATCGCTCAACCGATAACTGTGAGATTTGTGGTTCTTCTCAAAGTATCATCAATGATCTCTTAAAAATATCTTCAATATGGTCTGTAAGTTCTGATATACGAGTGAATAGTTCACTAGCTAGTCATGAGACACGTGGAATTTTGCTTCTCAATAATTTGCTTTTGACAACTCAGCTGGATATTTTGACTTGCAGGATTGTGTTGTTGTTAATGCCTTAAAGTCAATTCTCAAGACACTGTAATTTAATTTGGTAGTATTTTTAGTAAAAACTTAAAGGAAATTTGTGCGTTTTTCAAGATATCTCTCAACAGATAACTTTAAGATTTGCTGTTCTTCATAAGGATTTTCTTAAAGTCAATTCTCAAGACGCTGTAATTTAATTTGGTAGTATTTTTTAAATGAAATTTGTGTATTTTTCAAGCCATCGCTCAACCGAGAACTGTGAGATTTGTGGTTCTTCTCAATGTATCATTAATTATCTCTTAAAAATACCTTCAATTTGGTCTGTAAGTTCTGATGTACGAGTGAATAGTTCACTAGCTAGTCATGAGACACGTGAAATTAGGTTTCTCAATAATTTGCTTTTGACAACTCAGCTGGATATTTTGACTTGCAGGATTGTGTTGTTGTTAATGGCTTAAAGTCAATTCTCAAGACACTGTAATTTAATTTGGTAGTATTCTTAGTAAAAACTTAAAAGGAATTTGTGCGTTTTTCAAGACATCGCTCAACAGATAACTTTAAGATTTGCGGTTCTTCATAAGTATTTTCTTAAAGTCAATTCTCAAGACGCTGTAATTTAATTTGGTAGTGTTTTTTAAATGAAATTTGTGTATTTTTCAAGACATCGCTCAACCGAGAACTGTGAGATTTGTGGTTCTTCTCAATGTATCATCAATTATCTCTTAAAAATACCTTCAATTTGGTCTGTAAGTTCTGATATACGAGTGAATAGTTCACTAGCTAGTCATGAGACACGTGAAATTAGGTTTCTCAATAATTTGCTTTTGACAACTCAGCTGGATATTTTGACTTGCAGGATTGTGTTGTTGTTAATGCCTTAAAGTCAATTCTCAAGACACTGTAATTTAATTTGGTAGTATTCTTAGTAAAAACTTAAAGGGAATTTGTGCGTTTTTCAAGACATCGCTCAACAGATAACTTTAAGATTTGCGGTTCTTCATAAGTATTTTCTAAAAGTCAATTCTCAAGACGCTGTAATTTAATTTGGTAGTATTTTTTAAATGAAATTTGTGTATTTTGCAAGCCATCGCTCAACCGAGAACTGTGAGATTTGTGGTTCTTCTCAATGTATCATCAATTATCTCTTAAAAATACCTTCAATTTGGTCTGTAAGTTCTGATGTACGAGTGAATAGTTCACTAGCTAGTCATGAGACACGTGAAATTTTGTTTCTCAATAATTTGCTTTTGACAACTCAGCTGGATATTTTGACTTGCAGGATTGTGTTGTTGTTAATGCCTTAAAGTCAATTCTCAAGACACTGTAATTTAATTTGGTAGTATTTTTAGTAAAAACTTAAAGGGAATTTGTGCGTTTTTCAAGACATCGCTCAACAGATAACTTTAAGATTCGCGGTTCTTCATAAGTATTTTCTTAAAGTCAATTCTCAAGACGGTGTAATTTAATTTGGTAGTATTTTTTAAATGAAATTTGTGTATTTTTCAAGACATCGCTCAACCGAGAACTGTGAGATTTGTGGTTCTTCTCAATGTATCATCAATTATCTCTTAAAAATACCTTTAATTTGGTCTGTAAGTTCTGATGTACGAGTGAATAGTTCTCTAGCTAGTCATGAGACACGTGAAATTTTGTTTCTCAATAATTTGCTTTTGACAACTCAGCTGGATATTTTGACTTGCAGGATTGTGTTGTTGTTAATGCCTTAAAGTCAATTCTCAAGACACTGTAATTTAATTTGGTAGTATTCTTAGTAAAAACTTAAAGGGAATTTGTGCGTTTTTCAAGACATCGCTCAACAGATAACTTTAAGATTTGCGGTTCTTCATAAGTATTTTCTAAAAGTCAATTCTCAAGACGCTGTAATTTAATTTGGTAGTATTTTTTAAATGAAATTTGTGTATTTTTCAAGCCATCGCTCAACCGAGAACTGTGAGATTTGTGGTTCTTCTCAATGTATCATCAATTATCTCTTAAAAATACCTTCAATTTGGTCTGTAAGTTCTGATGTACGAGTGAATAGTTCACTAGCTAGTCATGAGACACGTGAAATTTTGTTTCTCAATAATTTGCTTTTGACAACTCAGCTGGATATTTTGACTTGCAGGATTGTGTTGTTGTTAATGCCTTAAAGTCAATTCTCAAGACACTGTAATTTAATTTGGTAGTATTTTTAGTAAAAACTTAAAGGAAATTTGTGCGTTTTTCAAGACATCGCTCAACAGATAACTTTAAGATTTGCGGTTCTTCATAAGTATTTTCTAAAAGTCAATTCTCAAGACGCTGTAATTTAATTTGGTAGTATTTTTTAAATGAAATTTGTGTATTTTTCAAGACATCGCTCAACCGAGAACTGTGAGATTTGTGGTTCTTCTCAATGTATCTTCAATTATCTCTTAAAAATACCTTCAATTTGGTCTGTAAGTTCTGATGTACGAGTGAATAGTTCACTAGCTAGTCATGAGACACGTGAAATTTTGTTTCTCAATAATTTGCTTTTGACAACTCAGCTGGATATTTTGACTTGCAGGATTGTGTTGTTGTTAATGCCTTAAAGTCAATTCTCAAGACACTGTAATTTAATTTGGTAGTATTCTTAGTAAAAACTTAAAGGGAATTTGTGCGTTTTTCAAGACATCGCTCAACAGATAACTTTAAGATTTGCGGTTCTTCATAAGTATTTTCTAAAAGTCAATTCTCAAGACGCTGTAATTTAATTTGGTAGTATTTTTTAAATGAAATTTGTGTATTTTTCAAGCCATCGCTCAACCGAGAACTGTGAGATTTGTGGTTCTTCTCAATGTATCATCAATTATCTCTTAAAAATACCTTCAATTTGGTCTGTAAGTTCTGATGTACGAGTGAATAGTTCACTAGCTAGTCATGAGACACGTGAAATTTTGTTTCTCAATAATTTGCTTTTGACAACTCAGCTGGATATTTTGACTTGCAGGATTGTGTTGTTGTTAATGCCTTAAAGTCAATTCTCAAGACACTGTAATTTAATTTGGTAGTATTTTTAGTAAAAACTTAAAGGAAATTTGTGCGTTTTTCAAGACATCGCTCAACAGATAACTTTAAGATTTGCGGTTCTTCATAAGTATTTTCTAAAAGTCAATTCTCAAGACGCTGTAATTTAATTTGGTAGTATTTTTTAAATGAAATTTGTGTATTTTTCAAGACATCGCTCAACCGAGAACTGTGAGATTTGTGGTTCTTCTCAATGTATCTTCAATTATCTCTTAAAAATACCTTCAATTTGGTCTGTAAGTTCTGATGTACGAGTGAATAGTTCACTAGCTAGTCATGAGACACGTGAAATTTTGTTTCTCAATAATTTGCTTTTGACAACTCAGCTGGATATTTTGACTTGCAGGATTGTGTTGTTGTTAATGCCTTAAAGTCAATTCTCAAGACAGTGTAATTTAATTTGGTAATATTTTTAGTAAAAACTTAAAGGAAATTTGTGCGTTTTTCAAGACATCGCTCAACAGATAACTTTAAGATTTGCGGTTCTTCATAAGTATTTTCTTAAAGTCAATTCTCAAGACGCTGTAATTTAATTTGGTAGTATTTTTTAAATAAAATTTGTTTATTTTTCAAGACATCGCTCAACCGAGAACTGTGAGATTTGTGGTTTTTCTCAATGTATCATCAATTATCTCTTAAAAATACCTTCAATTTGGTCTGTAAGTTCTGATATACGAGTGAATAGTTCACTAGCTAGTCATGAGACACGTGAAATTTTGTTTCTCAATAATGGGCTTTTGACAACTCAGCTGGATATTTTGACTTGCAGGATTGTGTTGTTGTTAATGCCTTAAAGTCAATTCTCAAGACACTGTAATTTAATTTGGTAGTATTCTTAGTAAAAACTTAAAGGGAATTTGTGCGTTTTTCAAGACATCGCTCAACAGATAACTTTAAGATTTGCGGTTCTTCATAAGTATTTTCTAAAAGTCAATTCTCAAGACGCTGTAATTTAATTTGGTAGTATTTTTTAAATGAAATTTGTGTATTTTTCAAGCCATCGCTCAACCGAGAACTGTGAGATTTGTGGTTCTTCTCAATGTATCATCAATTATCTCTTAAAAATACCTTCAATTTGGTCTGTAAGTTCTGATGTACGAGTGAATAGTTCACTAGCTAGTCATGAGACACGTGAAATTTTGTTTCTCAATAATTTGCTTTTGACAACTCAGCTGGATATTTTGACTTGCAGGATTGTGTTGTTGTTAATGCCTTAAAGTCAATTCTCAAGACACTGTAATTTAATTTGGTAGTATTTTTAGTAAAAACTTAAAGGAAATTTGTGCGTTTTTCAAGACATCGCTCAACAGATAACTTTAAGATTTGCGGTTCTTCATAAGTATTTTCTAAAAGTCAATTCTCAAGACGCTGTAATTTAATTTGGTAGTATTTTTTAAATGAAATTTGTGTATTTTTCAAGACATCGCTCAACCGAGAACTGTGAGATTTGTGGTTCTTCTCAATGTATCTTCAATTATCTCTTAAAAATACCTTCAATTTGGTCTGTAAGTTCTGATGTACGAGTGAATAGTTCACTAGCTAGTCATGAGACACGTGAAATTTTGTTTCTCAATAATTTGCTTTTGACAACTCAGCTGGATATTTTGACTTGCAGGATTGTGTTGTTGTTAATGCCTTAAAGTCAATTCTCAAGACAGTGTAATTTAATTTGGTAATATTTTTAGTAAAAACTTAAAGGAAATTTGTGCGTTTTTCAAGACATCGCTCAACAGATAACTTTAAGATTTGCGGTTCTTCATAAGTATTTTCTAAAAGTCAATTCTCAAGACGCTGTAATTTAATTTGGTAGTATTTTTTAAATGAAATTTGTGTATTTTTCAAGACATCGCTCAACCGAGAACTGTGAGATTTGTGGTTCTTCTCAATGTATCATCAATGATCTCTTAAAAATATCTTCAATTTGGTCTGTAAGTTCTGATGTAGGAGTGAATAGTTCACTAGCTAGTCATGAGACACGTGGAATTTTGTTTCTCAATAATTTGCTTTTGACAACTCAGCTGGATATTTTGACTTGCAGGATTGTGTTGTTGTTAATGCCTTAAAGTCAATTCTCAAGACAGTGTAATTTAATTTGGTAGTATTTTTAGTAAAAACTTAAAGGAAATTTGTGCGTTTTTCAAGACATCGCTCAACAGATAACTTTAAGATTTGCGGTTCTTCATAAGTATTTTCTTAAAGTCAATTCTCAAGACGCTGTAATTTAATTTGGTAGTATTTTTTAAATGAAATTTGTGTATTTTTCAAGACATCGCTCAATCGAGAACTGTGAGATTTGTGGTTCTTCTCAATGTATCATCAATGATCTATTAAAAATACCTTCAAATTGGTCTGTAAGTTCTAATATACGAGTGAATAATTCACTAGCTAGTCATGAGACACGTGGAATTTTGTTTCTCAATAATTTGCTTTTGACAACTCAGCTGGATATTTTGACTTGCAGGATTGTGTTGTTGTTAATGCCTTAAAGTCAATTCTCAAGACAGTGTAATTTAATTTGGTAGTATTTTTAGTAAAAACTTAAAGGAAATTTGTGCGTTTTTCAAGACATCGCTCAACAGATAACTTTAAGATTTGCGGTTCTTCATAAGTATTTTCTTAAAGTCAATTCTCAAGACGCTGTAATTTAATTTGGTAGTATTTTTTAAATGAAATTTGTGTATTTTTCAAGACATCGCTCAACCGAGAACTGTGAGATTTGTGGTTCTTCTCAATGTATCATCAATTATCTCTTAAAAATACCTTTAATTTGGTCTGTAAGTTCTGATGTACGAGTGAATAGTTCTCTAGCTAGTCATGAGACACGTGAAATTTTGTTTCTCAATAATTTGCTTTTGACAACTCAGCTGGATATTTTGACTTGCAGGATTGTGTTGTTGTTAATGCCTTAAAGTCAATTCTCAAGACACTGTAATTTAATTTGGTAGTATTCTTAGTAAAAACTTAAAGGGAATTTGTGCGTTTTTCAAGACATCGCTCAACAGATAACTTTAAGATTTGCGGTTCTTCATAAGTATTTTCTAAAAGTCAATTCTCAAGACGCTGTAATTTAATTTGGTAGTATTTTTTAAATGAAATTTGTGTATTTTTCAAGCCATCGCTCAACCGAGAACTGTGAGATTTGTGGTTCTTCTCAATGTATCATCAATTATCTCTTAAAAATACCTTCAATTTGGTCTGTAAGTTCTGATGTACGAGTGAATAGTTCACTAGCTAGTCATGAGACACGTGAAATTTTGTTTCTCAATAATTTGCTTTTGACAACTCAGCTGGATATTTTGACTTGCAGGATTGTGTTGTTGTTAATGCCTTAAAGTCAATTCTCAAGACACTGTAATTTAATTTGGTAGTATTTTTAGTAAAAACTTAAAGGAAATTTGTGCGTTTTTCAAGACATCGCTCAACAGATAACTTTAAGATTTGCGGTTCTTCATAAGTATTTTCTAAAAGTCAATTCTCAAGACGCTGTAATTTAATTTGGTAGTATTTTTTAAATGAAATTTGTGTATTTTTCAAGACATCGCTCAACCGAGAACTGTGAGATTTGTGGTTCTTCTCAATGTATCTTCAATTATCTCTTAAAAATACCTTCAATTTGGTCTGTAAGTTCTGATGTACGAGTGAATAGTTCACTAGCTAGTCATGAGACACGTGAAATTTTGTTTCTCAATAATTTGCTTTTGACAACTCAGCTGGATATTTTGACTTGCAGGATTGTGTTGTTGTTAATGCCTTAAAGTCAATTCTCAAGACACTGTAATTTAATTTGGTAGTATTCTTAGTAAAAACTTAAAGGGAATTTGTGCGTTTTTCAAGACATCGCTCAACAGATAACTTTAAGATTTGCGGTTCTTCATAAGTATTTTCTAAAAGTCAATTCTCAAGACGCTGTAATTTAATTTGGTAGTATTTTTTAAATGAAATTTGTGTATTTTTCAAGCCATCGCTCAACCGAGAACTGTGAGATTTGTGGTTCTTCTCAATGTATCATCAATTATCTCTTAAAAATACCTTCAATTTGGTCTGTAAGTTCTGATGTACGAGTGAATAGTTCACTAGCTAGTCATGAGACACGTGAAATTTTGTTTCTCAATAATTTGCTTTTGACAACTCAGCTGGATATTTTGACTTGCAGGATTGTGTTGTTGTTAATGCCTTAAAGTCAATTCTCAAGACACTGTAATTTAATTTGGTAGTATTTTTAGTAAAAACTTAAAGGAAATTTGTGCGTTTTTCAAGACATCGCTCAACAGATAACTTTAAGATTTGCGGTTCTTCATAAGTATTTTCTAAAAGTCAATTCTCAAGACGCTGTAATTTAATTTGGTAGTATTTTTTAAATGAAATTTGTGTATTTTTCAAGACATCGCTCAACCGAGAACTGTGAGATTTGTGGTTCTTCTCAATGTATCTTCAATTATCTCTTAAAAATACCTTCAATTTGGTCTGTAAGTTCTGATGTACGAGTGAATAGTTCACTAGCTAGTCATGAGACACGTGAAATTTTGTTTCTCAATAATTTGCTTTTGACAACTCAGCTGGATATTTTGACTTGCAGGATTGTGTTGTTGTTAATGCCTTAAAGTCAATTCTCAAGACAGTGTAATTTAATTTGGTAATATTTTTAGTAAAAACTTAAAGGAAATTTGTGCGTTTTTCAAGACATCGCTCAACAGATAACTTTAAGATTTGCGGTTCTTCATAAGTATTTTCTTAAAGTCAATTCTCAAGACGCTGTAATTTAATTTGGTAGTATTTTTTAAATAAAATTTGTTTATTTTTCAAGACATCGCTCAACCGAGAACTGTGAGATTTGTGGTTTTTCTCAATGTATCATCAATTATCTCTTAAAAATACCTTCAATTTGGTCTGTAAGTTCTGATATACGAGTGAATAGTTCACTAGCTAGTCATGAGACACGTGAAATTTTGTTTCTCAATAATGGGCTTTTGACAACTCAGCTGGATATTTTGACTTGCAGGATTGTGTTGTTGTTAATGCCTTAAAGTCAATTCTCAAGACACTGTAATTTAATTTGGTAGTATTCTTAGTAAAAACTTAAAGGGAATTTGTGCGTTTTTCAAGACATCGCTCAACAGATAACTTTAAGATTTGCGGTTCTTCATAAGTATTTTCTAAAAGTCAATTCTCAAGACGCTGTAATTTAATTTGGTAGTATTTTTTAAATGAAATTTGTGTATTTTTCAAGCCATCGCTCAACCGAGAACTGTGAGATTTGTGGTTCTTCTCAATGTATCATCAATTATCTCTTAAAAATACCTTCAATTTGGTCTGTAAGTTCTGATGTACGAGTGAATAGTTCACTAGCTAGTCATGAGACACGTGAAATTTTGTTTCTCAATAATTTGCTTTTGACAACTCAGCTGGATATTTTGACTTGCAGGATTGTGTTGTTGTTAATGCCTTAAAGTCAATTCTCAAGACACTGTAATTTAATTTGGTAGTATTTTTAGTAAAAACTTAAAGGAAATTTGTGCGTTTTTCAAGACATCGCTCAACAGATAACTTTAAGATTTGCGGTTCTTCATAAGTATTTTCTAAAAGTCAATTCTCAAGACGCTGTAATTTAATTTGGTAGTATTTTTTAAATGAAATTTGTGTATTTTTCAAGACATCGCTCAACCGAGAACTGTGAGATTTGTGGTTCTTCTCAATGTATCTTCAATTATCTCTTAAAAATACCTTCAATTTGGTCTGTAAGTTCTGATGTACGAGTGAATAGTTCACTAGCTAGTCATGAGACACGTGAAATTAGGTTTCTCAATAATTTGCTTTTGACAACTCAGCTTGATATTTTGACTTGCAGGATTGTGTTGTTGTTAATGCCTTAAAGTCAATTCTCAAGACACTGTAATTTAATTTGGTAGTATTCTTAGTAAAAACTTAAAGGGAATTTGTGCGTTTTTCAAGACATCGCTCAACAGATAACTTTAAGATTTGCGGTTCTTCATAAGTATTTTCTAAAAGTCAATTCTCAAGACGCTGTAATTTAATTTGGTAGTATTTTTTAAATGAAATTTGTGTATTTTTCAAGCCATCGCTCAACCGAGAACTGTGAGATTTGTGGTTCTTCTCAATGTATCATCAATTATCTCTTAAAAATACCTTCAATTTGGTCTGTAAGTTCTGATGTACGAGTGAATAGTTCACTAGCTAGTCATGAGACACGTGAAATTTTGTTTCTCAATAATTTGCTTTTGACAACTCAGCTGGATATTTTGACTTGCAGGATTGTGTTGTTGTTAATGCCTTAAAGTCAATTCTCAAGACACTGTAATTTAATTTGGTAGTATTTTTAGTAAAAACTTAAAGGAAATTTGTGCGTTTTTCAAGACATCGCTCAACAGATAACTTTAAGATTTGCGGTTCTTCATAAGTATTTTCTAAAAGTCAATTCTCAAGACGCTGTAATTTAATTTGGTAGTATTTTTTAAATGAAATTTGTGTATTTTTCAAGACATCGCTCAACCGAGAACTGTGAGATTTGTGGTTCTTCTCAATGTATCTTCAATTATCTCTTAAAAATACCTTCAATTTGGTCTGTAAGTTCTGATGTACGAGTGAATAGTTCACTAGCTAGTCATGAGACACGTGAAATTTTGTTTCTCAATAATTTGCTTTTGACAACTCAGCTGGATATTTTGACTTGCAGGATTGTGTTGTTGTTAATGCCTTAAAGTCAATTCTCAAGACAGTGTAATTTAATTTGGTAATATTTTTAGTAAAAACTTAAAAGAAATTTGTGCGTTTTTCAAGACATCGCTCAACAGATAACTTTAAGATTTGCGGTTCTTCATAAGTATTTTCTAAAAGTCAATTCTCAAGACGCTGTAATTTAATTTGGTAGTATTTTTTAAATGAAATTTGTGTATTTTTCAAGACATCGCTCAACCGAGAACTGTGAGATTTGTGGTTCTTCTCAATGTATCATCAATGATCTCTTAAAAATATCTTCAATTTGGTCTGTAAGTTCTGATGTAGGAGTGAATAGTTCACTAGCTAGTCATGAGACACGTGGAATTTTGTTTCTCAATAATTTGCTTTTGACAACTCAGCTGGATATTTTGACTTGCAGGATTGTGTTGTTGTTAATGCCTTAAAGTCAATTCTCAAGACAGTGTAATTTAATTTGGTAGTATTTTTAGTAAAAACTTAAAGGAAATTTGTGCGTTTTTCAAGACATCGCTCAACAGATAACTTTAAGATTTGCGGTTCTTCATAAGTATTTTCTTAAAGTCAATTCTCAAGACGCTGTAATTTAATTTGGTAGTATTTTTTAAATGAAATTTGTGTATTTTTCAAGACATCGCTCAATCGAGAACTGTGAGATTTGTGGTTCTTCTCAATGTATCATCAATGATCTATTAAAAATACCTTCAAATTGGTCTGTAAGTTCTAATATACGAGTGAATAATTCACTAGCTAGTCATGAGACACGTGGAATTTTATTTCTCAATAATTTGCTTTTGACAACTCAGCTGGATATTTTGACTTGCAGGATTGTGTTGTTGTTAATGCCTTAAAGTCAATTCTCAAGACAGTGTAATTTAATTTGGTAGTATTTTTAGTAAAAACTTAAAGGAAATTTGTGCGTTTTTCAAGACATCGCTCAACAGATAACTTTAAGATTTGCGGTTCTTCATAAGTATTTTCTTAAAGTCAATTCTCAAGACGCTGTAATTTAATTTGGTAGTATTTTTTAAATGAAATTTGTGTATTTTTCAAGACATCGCTCAATCGAGAACTGTGAGATTTGTGGTTCTTCTCAATGTATCATCAATGATCTATTAAAAATACCTTCAAATTGGTCTGTAAGTTCTAATATACGAGTGAATAATTCACTAGCTAGTCATGAGACACGTGGAATTTTATTTCTCAATAATTTGCTTTTGACAACTCAGCTGGATATTTTGACTTGCAGGATTGTGTTGTTGTTAATGCCTTAAAGTCAATTCTCAAGACAGTGTAATTTAATTTGGTAGTATTTTTAGTAAAAACTTAAAGGAAATTTGTGCGTTTTTCAAGACATCGCTCAACAGATAACTTTAAGATTTGCGGTTCTTCATAAGTATTTTCTTAAAGTCAATTCTCAAGACGCTGTAATTTAATTTGGTAGTATTTTTTAAATGAAATTTGTGTATTTTTCAAGACATCGCTCAATCGAGAACTGTGAGATTTGTGGTTCTTCTCAATGTATCATCAATGATCTCTTAAAAATACCTTCAATTTGGTCTGTAAGCTCTGATATACGAGTGAATAGTTCACTAGCTACTCATGTGACACGTGGAATTTTGTTTCTCAATAATGGGCTTTTGACAACTCAGCTGGATATTTTGACTTGCAGGATTGTGTTGTTGTTAATGCCTTAAAGTCAATTCTCAAGACACTGTAATTTAATTTGGTAGTATTCTTAGTAAAAACTTAAAGGAAATTTGTGCATTTTTCAACACATCGCTCAACAGATAACTTTAAGATTTGCGGTTCTTCATAAGTATTTTCTTAAAGTCAATTCTCAAGACGCTGTAATTTAATTTGGTAGTATTTTTTAAATGAAATTTGTGTATTTTTCAAGACATCGCTCAACCGAGAACTGTGAGATTTGTGGTTCTTCTCAATGTATCATCAATTATCTCTTAAAAATACCTTCAATTTGGTCTGTAAGTTCTGATATACGAGTGAATAGTTCACTAGCTAGTCATGAGACACGTGGAATTTTGCTTCTCAATAATTTGCTTTTGACAACTCAGCTGGATATTTTGACTTGCAGGATTGTGTTGTTGTTAATGCCTTAAAGTCAATTCTCAAGACACTGTAATTTAATTTGGTAGTATTTTTAGTAAAAACTTAAAGGAAATTTGTGCGTTTTTCAACACATCGCTCAACAGATAACTTTAAGATTTGCGGTTCTTCATAAGTATTTTCTTAAAGTCAATTCTCAAGACGCTGTAATTTAATTTGGTAGTATTTTTTAAATGAAATTTGTGTATTTTTCAAGACATCGCTCAACCGAGAACTGTGAGATTTGTGGTTCTTCTCAATGTATCATCAATTATCTCTTAAAAATACCTTCAATTTGGTCTGTAAGTTCTGATATACGAGTGAATAGTTCACTAGCTAGTCATGAGACACGTGAAATTTTGTTTCTCAAAAATTTCCTTTTAAGAACTCAACTAGATATTTTAACTTGCAGGATTGAGTTGTTGTTGAAGCCCTAAGATCAGTTCTCAAGACACTGTAATATAATTTGGTTGCATTTTCTGTAAAACGTTTTGCGTTTTTTAAGACATCGTTCAACAGAGAAATGTCTCTTAAGAATGTCTCAAATTAGGTCTCTAAACTTTGAAATACCAGTGGATAGTTTACTAACTATGAGTTAACTGAAAATTAATTTCTCAATAATTTGCTTTAGACAACCGGTGAACTAGAAAATTGTGAACAGACATTTAAAGGAATTTTAACAGAATTTGAACTAGTTGGTTCCTTCTCCTTGATTTTATAGAATAGTCGAAATTAATTAGGCATTTTCGCTAGAAGCTTGTAGTAAAACCCACTATGGTCCCCTCCTAAAGAGTAACAGTTATCCACTTAATCAGCATTCGAAGACTGTTCTAGCTCTTAAAGCTGCTACTTAGTGGCAAATACATAACTAATTATTACATAAACAACCATTTAACAATCAAACAAAACATATATTCAAGTCGAGTGACTTGCCTTCTCCTCCGGCCACGAAGTACTTCTTGAACAAACACGGGAGCCTATTAATTAATCGCATAGTTGCTGATCGCAAAAAAAAACGTTGGTGTGTGATGTGAACGAGAAACCGAGCCAATCTCTTCTCTTTTGTGCGACCGAGATATTATGTAAAATAAATAAATAACTGAACATTAATAACAATTTGTTATTTTCGCCGGGAAATAAAGAGGTTGTGCGTCAAAGAATGAATTCAATTAGTCAGCGAAGGCCGCTGAGAAGGAAGTGAACCGAGCTTTGTACTACTAGAACGACATTGAGTTTGCGTTGTTTTTGAGAAAAAAATTGGAGGAAATCGGACCAAAGAAAGTCGTATAATAATTACTATATAAACACATATTTTGTGCCAGGAATCTTGGAATTTGCCAATAAATCCCATCAGCTGGTGGCGTGTTTGGCATTGAAACGAACCCGCCATACTGATCTATCCCAATGCGTAAAATTAGGTTTGTTACCATATTGCAGATTGTTCCGAATTTTTTTGGCAAGTTTACATGTTTGTTTACACTAAACTTTTCAGCCATTCAGTTTATTTATGCAAAATTTTACTTGGGAGCTGTTTTCATTGACAATTTACCCTATAAGTTCTAGATGCACTGTGCGGTTTTTTGAAAGCCCCTTTTCAACGCACCCCACCTGGTGACGTCATTTAGAGTACCACATACTCAAATCAGTTTTTTTTTTAAGTTTTCTACTTGACTTAAAGAACTGATCCGGTCTCTGTATGACACATGTGTGTTAACACGATACACAAACGAAAGAATGGACCCATTAAGCGAGTACATACATCACTGTTTAGCCGTATAAACGAGCGGTAAATGTTTTATTTCCCATCAAGACCCATATACATATTCGCTGACATTACTCGGTACTACTTCCTGGTGTTAAAATAACACATGCCGGGGCTTTTTTTCGAAACAATGTGCTCCGCTTATATGCGGCACTGTTTATACGCCGTAGTAAAAAGTTGTAAATCTAGTCCACATGGTTAAAGCATCGACTCGATCTATAAAGTGTTTGAAATCCAGTAATGAATTTGGGATGTTTTGAAGTCACCGAAAGAGGATATCAGACCTCATTCCTTGTTGAAAATATGTAAAAATTTAAAAGAAATGCTTAAAAAAGGCGTTAGCAAAGATCCTTGCAACAAATTTCCTCTCAAGACATCATTACTCTTGAAAAAGGAAATTTCAATGATTAGAATATTTTAGATGTTGAGAACAGTTTACCTTAAGTACCTATTCTTCAAGATATCTCTCTAAATAGGGCTGAGCAATGTGAAAGCAACGTGAAAATTTAACACACATCAAAGTCAACATTTCGATATTATTCATCCTCCATCCCTTATCATCCACCTTATTCATCCCAAGCATTAATTGTAACGTATAATATGTCCTATTTCTCAACGTCAGCAGACCTTCAAAAGATCATTTTTCAACTTAAAAATTTGAAAAAAAAATGCAAGTTTATAGGGAGAATATCTAGGCACTTAGGCAGCGAAATTATTAGTGTTTTGAGTAAAATATTTCATCTCTTTATCTTGAGAAATGCACACGAAAAGTTTTCCAACACACGAAAAATCTGAGAAATGTACCTTTATCGACTGTTTGACGTTTTAATTCAGAATACTTTTTCAATTGATTAGCAGTTGTTTTTTTTTTCAAATGCCAATATATACCCCCAGATGTCTTGAGAATTGACCTCTCAAATTTGTTTCAACTCAAAAATCTAAAGCCAATGTAAATTTATAGTCAGGACATCTAAGCACTTGGAGACCAAAATTGATATTGTTTTGAAAATTGAAATGTTTCATTGCTTTGCCTTGAGAAATGCCTTGAGAGAAAAGTTTCTAACACACTATAAAACGAAAGTTTATGAAATTATGTAGTCAGCATGTGTAGACACTTAGAGACCAAACTTGATACAGTTTTGAAAATTAAATTGCCTCATCTCTTTGTCTTGAGAAATGTCTTGAGAATGTTTCCCAAGCCACTAAAAATCAGGGTTAAGTAATATCTTCTTTTGACTGTGCCTTGTCCCACTTTTCTTTCTTTCGTGAGTTCTCAAGTTAGTTTCCAATACTTAAGTCCTCCAAGGCTTTCAAAAAAAAAAATAATTCTCAAAATATTGAATTTTAAGTTATGCATTTTTAAGAGGAAAAAACCTCTTTCGACCTTTATGCCTTGTCCCACTTTCTTTTCTTTTGTGTTTGTGTCCCTCGTTTGTTGAGAATTGACTTCTCAAGTTTATTTCAACTCAAAAATCAGAAGAAAATGCAAATTTATATTCAAATCAAGCCTTAGAGACAAAAATTGATAGTGTTTTGAAAATTAAAATATTTTATAGCTTTGTCTTGACAAATGCTTTGAGATATTTTCCAACATACCAATAATCAGAAGTAAGTAATCTCCTCTTATGACTGTACCTTGTTCCACTTTTTTTTGTTTCGTGTTTTCTCAAGTTAGTTCTCAATACTTTAGTCCTCTGAGGCTTTCAAAAAACAATCAATTCTCAAAATATTGATTTTTCAAATATGCATGTTTAAGTGCACTTTTTGAGAAACGTTCTAATTCAGAATATTTGTTCAGTTGAGAAGTGTTTTTGTCTTCATATGCCAACATAATCCCTTTTGTTAGATGACTTGAGAATTGATCTCTCAAATTTGTTTCAACTCAAAATTTTTAAGCTAATGCAACTTTATAGTCAGGATATTTAAGCACTTAGAGACCAAAATTAATACTGTTTTGAAAATTAAAATTTTTTATCGCTTTGTCTTGAGAAATGCCTTGAGAAATTTTGTAGAGTGTTATTTTTAATGAGAACACAGTAAAAATCAGAGGAAAGTGACTGCTTTCGAATGTGCGATGTCCCACTTTTCTTTGTTTCGAGTGTTCTCAATTTAGTTCTCAATACTTCGTCCTCAGAGGCTTTAAAAAAATTATTTTCAAAATATTAGATTTTGAAGATATACCCTTGGAAATCGTTCTAATTTAGAATATTTGTCCAATTGATTAGCACGTTGTTTCCAAATCCAACATAATCCCTTTTGTTAGATGTCTTAAGAATTGATCTCTCAGATTTGTAAAAATGCTAATGGTAATTATCACGAAAAAAAAACCGCAAAATTAGTAAAAAATTGATAATAAATCCAACTTCTCCACAGGAATTAAAACAAATTTGTTAATACAGATTCTCTTTTTTAGTTTTGTTGAAAATTCTCAACATGTCTTGAGAAGTAAATTCTTAATTTGATTCCAATTGTGAGTTAAAAAACAGGAATTAAAAACATATAACACAAGCAAAGACAGTTCTCTTTGTTATTTTAAAATATATAACCAAAGTGTTGATCAAGATTCTCAACAAGTCTTGAGAAATGCGTCATTAATTTTATTTTACTTGTGAGTTAATGAACAGGAAGTAAAACAGATTTTCTTATTATTTAAAAAAAATAAAATAAAAAAATTTTGGTAAAAATTCTCAACACGTCTTGAGAAATGCGTTAAATGTAGTAAAAGAATGGCAATAAATACAACTTCTCCACAGGATTTAAAAGAAATTTGTTAATACAGATTTTCTTATTATTTAAAAAATTAAAATCAAAAAGTTTTGTTAATCATTCTCAACATGTCTTGAGAAATAAGTTCTTAATCTGATTCCAATTGTGAGTTAAAAAACAAAAATTAAAAACACATTTTTCCTTATTATTTTAAAATATCGAATCAAAGTGTTGATCACGATTCTCAACCAGTCTTGAGAAATGCGTCATTAATTTGATTCCACTTGTGAGTTAATGAACATGAAGAAAATCAGATTTTCTTATTATTTAAACAAAAATAAAATCAAAAAAGTTTTGTTAAAAAATCTCAACATGTCTTAAGAAATGCGTTAAATGTAGTAAAAAATTGGTAATAAATACTACTTCTCGGCAGGAATTAAAAGAAATTTGTTAATACAGATTTTCTTACCATTTACAAAAATTAAAACCAAAAAGTGTGGTTAAAAATTCTCAACATGTCTTGAGAAATAAATCTTTAATTTAATTCTAATTGTGAGTTAAAAAACGGAAATTACACAATCATAAGCAAAGACAGTTTTCCTTATTATTTTAAAATATCCAATCTCAAAAAGTCTTGAGAAATGCGCAATAATTTTATTCCACTTGTGAGTTATTGAACAAGAATTAAAACAGATTTTTTTAATTATTTAAAAAAAATAAAAATAAAAAAAATGTTGTTAAAAATTCTCAACGTGTCTTGAGAAATGCACTAAATGTTGTAAAAAAATTGGTAATAAATACTAATTTTCCAGAGGAATTAAAACAAATTTGTTAATACAGATTCTCTTATTATTTAAAAAATTAAAATCAAAAAGTTTTGTTAAAAATTCTCAATCTGTCTTGAGAAATAAGTTCTTAATTTGATTCCAATCGTGAGTTAAAAAACAGAAATTAAAAACACATAAGCAATGACAGTTTTCCTAGTTATTTTAAAATAGCCTTAAAAAAGCTCTCAACAAGTCTTGAGAAATGCGTCATTCATTTTATTCCACTTTAGAACAGGAATTAAAACAGATTTTTTTATTATTTAAAAAATGAATAAAATCAAAAAGTTTTGTTAAAAATGGTATATGGCATATCTTGAGAAATGTATTCTCAATTCCTCCTCACTTGTGATTTAGACCATTGAAAAGTCTTGAGAAATGCGTTATTCATTTTATTCCACTTTAGAACAGAAATTAAAACAGATTTTCTTATTATTTATAAAATAAATAAAATAAAAAAGTTTTGTTTGAAATTCTCAACATGTCTTGAGAAATGTATTTCAATTCCTTTCCACTTGTGATTTAGAAATTTAAAAGTCTTGAGAAATGCGCCGTTAATTTTATCCCACTTTAGAACAAGAATTAAAACAGATTTTCTTTCTATTTAAAAAGTAAATAAAATCAAGAAGTTTTGTTAAAAATTCTCGACATATCTTGAGAAATGGATTCTTAATTTCTTCTCACTTGTACAATGCGTCATTTATTGTCTTCCACTTTACAACAGGAATTAAAACAGATTTTCTTATTATTTAAAAAATAAATAAAATCAAAAAGTTTTGTTTAAAAGTTTCAAAATATCCTTAGAAATATATTCTCAATTCCTTTCCACTTGTGATATAGAAATTGAAAAGTCTCCTCTTGAAAAGTGAGAAATGCGTCGTTAATTTTATTCCACTTTAGAACAGGAATGAAAACAGATTTTCTTATTAATTAAAAAATAAATAAATTCAAAAATGTTTTTAAAAATTCTCAACATGTCTTGAGAAATCTATTCTCACTTCCTTTCCACTTGTGATTTAGAAATTGAAAAGGCTTGAGAAATACGTCATTAATTTTATTCCACTTTAGAACAGGAGTTAAAACATGTCTTGAGAAATGTGTTTTCAATTCCTTCCTACTTGTGATTTAGAAATTAAAAAGTCTTGAGAAATGCGTCACTAAAACTCACGTCACACTGTTAAAAATTCTCAACGTGTCTTGAGAAATGTATTCTCAATTTCTTCCTAGTGGTGATTTAAAAATTGAAAAGTCCTGAAAAATGCGTCATTAATTTTATTCCACTTTAGAACAGGAATTAAAACCGATTTTTTTATTATTTAAAAAAATAAAATAAAAAAGTTGTTTTAAAAATTCTCAACAAACTTGAGAAATGTATTCTCAATTCCTCCTCACTTGTGATTTAGACCATTGAAAAGTCTTGAGAAATGCGTCACTAATTTTATTCCACTTTAGAACAGGAATTAAAACAGATTTTTGATTATTTAAAAAATGAATAAAATCAAAAAGTTTTGTTAAAAATGGTCAACATGTCTTGAGAAATGTATTCTCAATTTCTTCCCACTTGTGATTTAGAAATTGAAAAGTGTTGAGCAATGCGTCATTAATTTTATTCCACTTTAGAACAGGAATTAAAACAGGTTTTCTTATTATTTAAAAAATAAATAAAATTAAAAAAATTTGTTAAAAATTCTCAACATATCTTGAGAAATGTATTCTCAATTCCTCCTCACTTGTGATTTAGACCATTGAAAAGTCTTGAGAAATGCGTTATTAATTTTATTCCACTTTAGAACAGAAATTAAAACAGATTTTCTTATTTGTTGTTATAGTTTGAGTTATAGTTTGAAATTCTCAACATGTCTTGAGAAATGTATTTTCAATTCCTTCCCACTTGTGATTTAGAAATTGAAAAGTGTTGAGAAATGCGTCATTAATTTTATTCCACTTTAGAACATGAATTAAAACAGTTTTTCTTATTATTTAAAAAATAAATAAAATCAAAAAGTTTGTTATAAATTCTCAAAATGTCTTGAGATATGTATTCTCAATTCCTTTCCCGTTGTGATTTAGAAATTTAAAAGTCTTGAGAAATGCGCCGTTAATTTTATCCCACTTTAGAACAAGAATTAAAACAGATTTTCTTTCTATTTAAAAAGTAAATAAAATCAAGAAGTTTTGTTAAAAATTCTCAACATATCTTGAGAAATGGATTCTCAATTTCTTCTCACTTGTACAATGCGTCATTTATTGTCTTCCACTTTACAACAGGAATTAAAACAGATTTTCTTATTATTTAAAAAATAAATAAAATCAAAAAGTTTGCACTTGTGATATAGAAATTGAAAAGTCTCCTCTTGAAAAGTGAGAAATGCGTCGTTAATTTTATTCCACTTTAGAACAGGAATGAAAACAGATTTTCTTATTAATTAAAAAATAAATAAATTAAAAAATGTTTTTAAAAATTCTCAACATGTCTTGAGAAATGTATTCTCACTTCCTTTCCACTTGTGATTTAGAAATTGAAAAGTCTTGAGAAATACGTCATTAATTTTATTCCACTTTAGAACAGGAGTTAAAACATGTCTTGAGAAATGTGTTTTCAATTCCTTCCTACTTGTGATTTAGAAATTAAAAAGTCTTGAGAAATGCGTCACTAAAACTCACGTCACACTGTTAAAAATTCTCAACGTGTCTTGAGAAATGTATTCTCAATTTCTTCCTAGTGGTGATTTAAAAATTGAAAAGTCCTGAAACATGCGTCATTAATTTTATTCCACTTTAGAACAGGAATTAAAACCGATTTTCTTATTATTTAAAAAAATAAAATAAAAAAGTTGTTTTAAAAATTCTCAACATGTCTTGAGAAATGTATTCTCAATTCCTTCCCACTTGTGAGTTAGAAATTAAGATAAAAACAAACCCATTGTTTGCGTGTTGGGATTTCTTGAGAAATGTAAGAAAAAATCAAATTGCCACTTGAGTGTAAACAAGGTTTTTTCAATACTTCTCAAACGCATCGCAGTGTACTTTAGACCTTCGTAAAGCTTAGACATCGTTCCTATTAGCATTCAGACAATACAGGAATTCTATTTCGGACTCGAGTACGGTCCGAACATTGCTGCTGGTGCAAATAAATTTATTTTTAAGTGTCCTACAAATCTGATGAATGAAACGTTAAATATCAGAAATGAAAACATCTCAAATCCTCTCTATAAACTGTTTCGATAACATAAAGAACAAGGGAAAAATAACGAGAGTATTTGTGCCTCCGAAGAGGATAATAATCATCCCCGAAGGTCTAGTTTGCAATTAAAATAACTGGAAAAAGTTCAAAGTGCACTTGGAGTGATTTATTTCGGTAATGAAGCTCATTTTTGGCACAGAGACACCTCTTGGCAATGACCATAGGATGCCTAGGAAACATTCTGTTTTGTCGTGGTTGTGGTTCTGGACCCATTTTAGGGACGAAATTCTTGACGCATAGCACTCGAAGCGGCGAGATATTGACCCTAACGGACACTTTTTTAAAGAAAAGTACCGCAATTGGTATCACGACATTTCCCCTCGTAACAACATTTTTATTAATTAAAAGTACGCAAGGTCGGATGCGGTTATAAAATTCCAGAAAGTACTAGTTGAAAGACAGTTAGTACTATCACTTTAAGTTCCTTATTTACTTCGGAGGAATATTTCGGTACCACAACGAAAGACGATCAAAGATGAATGGACTCACGGCAGTCATTGTGTCAAACACACCCGAGCTCATTACATCTAGTAATGTTAAATTAAACGCACAGCCAAGCCGTCTAGGTAGTACGCCGAGAGAGTACCACCAATTAGGCAATTTTTATTGTGCAATTGTTGCACCGACGTTATTACTCGAGCGCTACCTTAATCTATTAAAAAAAGCGACGTCTGGACTGGCGGGGCAGTTGCCTCATAGTCGTCTTGGGCAATTTGTAGGTAGTACCATGAGGGTCGATGGACGCCAGTGCGTCGACCCTTAATTAATACGGTTTGCAATCATATTAGAAGTGCTTGTTTTAACTAAGAAAAATAAAAAAAAATAGTTTTTGTGGTACAGGCGAGGCAAAGACGGTACCATCAGGGACGAAACGAAGCACGAAGGCCGCACTGCAGCATTGATCTCGCCCTGTGGCAGCTCGCTACTTCCGGGCATCGCAAGGTTTTTATACACCTAGTACGTACCTTAGTGGTACTTATTAGCCTCAGCAAAATGAAAAGAAAACTTTTTGCCTAAAGATATTGATGTACAATACGCACATGCTCTAATATTAGAAACTCTGTATGTAAAATATGCATACTACTTATGTGGAATTAATAACTCATGAGACATGAAGATTAAAATGCGAATGTCTAAGTAGTACCCGGTGTCGTGTGTGTGTGTGGGGCCGCCATAGCCAAAATGGCTTCTGCAGCCGGCTTAACATTCCCACTGGCCTACATTCGCGCGATGGTCTTTAACCCCGACTTTCTGGCCTATTTCGCGCCGCGTGCTATTTCCAGAACGCAGCTTAAGTAGTTCAATAGGCAACAGACATTATATTACGAGTAATTTGACAAAAGTGGTACTACTCCATCTCTGATAGGAGCAGAGGCTCCGACAGCACTCCTTCCGAGGCTTCGCTTTCTCCTTCTTCTTCGCTCTGAGCCGCCTCCAAGTCCTCTAGCGTGGTCTTGTGCTCCTCCTTAGCTTTGGCTTTTGCCTCAGTTTCGATCTTCTCCAGCTCCTGGTTCTTCTTCAGTTGCACTCCATAGTACAGGTGTTCTACTGCGATCGCCATCCAGTCGGCCACTTGGATCAGAAAGAATCCGGCCGCATCTTGTTCATCCCTATTGGGAATCTTCACGTTCTTCAAATCGCAGATTTGTTCCAGGATGATGTTGGATAAGTTCCGCAGCCTCACAGTCACCAAAGGTGGTATGGGGTGTCTCACCGAGTACTCCATGCCCTTGACAAACAAACTTCGTACAAACTCATACGCCCTGCGAACCTGTTTGGCCTTTTTCCTCTTTTTCACCAACCTGCGCAGCATGAACTTCAAATCCTTCCTCCTACCTATCTCCTCAGCCTGCTTCTGCAAGTGCTCAAAATACTTTTCGGTCTCCTCAGGAGTCATGGCGTACAACTCCTGCAGCAGGACTTTAATCTTCTCCACTTTCTCCTTGGACAAGTGGTGCCCGTGTTGTTGGTATAGGGCCAAAATGAGGCGTCTGCTGGGTATGGCCAATTGGTCGATCCTGGGTCTGCATTTTGGGTTCTGCTGCGACTGGTTATTGCGGCGGGTTTGTTGGTTGCGCCTCGAAGAGCCAGTTTGTGGGTTTGGTTGGGTCTCGTGGTCGCTGGGCGCCTCTTCTGACTCCATAGTTGGTGTGGTTGAGACGGAGACTTCACGGAAATTTTGGAAGCAAAGGCTAAATGTCAAAGGTGATTGATTTGTGGTTGCATTGGAGGTTAGAGAGGAAATAGAGGTTGAAGTGACTGTAGAGATGATGTCTAATGATTTTTCTTCTAATATATTGGTAACATTTTTGGTACTACATAAACCAAATTTAGGATTTTTCAAGACATCGCTTGAAGAAGGTTTAGTTCTCAAAACAGCACAGCAGTGAAGAACTTATTAAACAATAATTATGAGATTTCCGATTTCGTTTCTCAAAAATCTGCTTTTCAGCATTGTCTACATGTTTCAACTTGAAGACATGAGTAGCTGTTCATATCTTAATTGTGATTACATACTTAAATTTACATTGAGTAGTAAAACTTGACAAAATTGTAGTTTTTCAAGACATCGCTTAACAGACGTTTCTGAACATTTTAACTTTCAAGACATTGATTTTGAGTATCATGTCTGACCTAAGGACACATCTTGTATCTTGAAGATTTGTATTATTGTGACGTTCTCAGAAAAATTTTTTTAGTAATATTTTTGTCGAAACTTAAGTTGTTTGTTTTGTAGACATCGTTGATTTTGTAGACATCGTTCAACGGAGAGAACTAAATTTTTTAATTATCGAGGCATCATTGGCGATTTAAAGACATCAATTTAGCTCTAAATTTTTTTGACAGCACGACCCGAGAATTTAAATATCAATTTTGAGGTACATTGCAGCTTTATTTCTCAATTTTTAATTTGTTTTTGACGAATTACGTAGTAAATATCTCAACTACTAGTAGAAAACTTGTGTTGGCTTTGATACTTTCAGAATGTTTCTCAAGACATTTTAGATTCTCAAGACAACTAGTTCGATGTTATATTTAGTAAAGTTTAAGTTTCAGTGTTGTCATTTTGTAGATATTGTGCAAAAGGGACAACTACATTCTTTAATTCTCAAGACATCATTGGTCGGTTTTTAAACACATCTTGATTTTGACTTCTAAAATTCACACCGTAACCGAAAAATTAAGTAATCAGTTTTAAGGTATTTTTGCAGCTTTATTTCTCAATTTTTTATTTATTTTTGACGAGTAGTAGGATTAGAAAACTTGACTTGGAATTGTACTCTGAGGGTAATTCTCAAGACATATTGTCTTGGTTTGATGCTATATTTAGTAAAGTTTCAGTATTGTCATTTTGTAGATATTATTCAAAAGAGACAACTAAATTATTTAATTCTCAAGACATGACTGGTCGCGTTTTAGAGACATCTCCTTTTTGAGTTCTAAAATTCACACCGTAACCCAAAAATTAAGTATTCAGTTTGAAGGTATTTCTGCAGCTTTATTTCTCAATTTTTAATTTAATTTTGACGAGTAGTAGATATCTCAACTAAAAAACTTAAGTTGGGGTAGTTACGCTGAAAATAATTCTCAAGACATCTTGTTTTGGTTTGATGCTATTTTTAATAAAGTTTGAGTTTCAGTGTTGTCATTTTGTAGATATCGATCAAAAGACTCAACTAAATTCTTTAATTCTCAAGGCATCATTGGTCGCTTTTTAAAGACATCTCTATTTTGATTTCTAAAATTCACACCGTAACCCAAAAACTAAGTAATCAGTTTTAAGGTATTTTTGGAGCTTTACTTCTCAATTTTTAATTTATTTTTGACGAGTAGTAGATATTTCAATTAGAAAACTTGTGTTGGAGTTGTTATTCTGAGGGTAATTCTCAAGACATCTTGTGTTAGATCTCCATTTTGACTTTTAAAATTCACACCGTAATCCAAAAATTAAGTAATGAGTTTTAAGTTATTTTTGCAACTTTATTTCTCGATTTTTAACTTATGTTTGACGAGTAGTAGATATCTCAACTAGAAAACTTGAGTTGGAGTTGTTATTCTGAGGATAATTCTCAAGACATTTTGCTTTGGTTTGATGGTATATTTAGCAAATTTTAAGTTTCCATGTTGGCATTATGTAGACATGGTTCAAAAGAGACCACTAAACTCTTTAATTCTCAAGACATCATTGGTCCCTTTTTATCACTTCGATTTTGGCTTCTAAAATTCACACCGTAACCCAAAAATTCATCAGTTTTAAGGCATTTTTGCAGCTTTATTTCTCAATTTTTTATTTATTTTTGGACGAGTAGTAGATATCTCAACTAGAAAACTTCTGTTGGGGTTGTTACTCTGAGCATAATTATCAAGACATCTTGTCTTGATTTGATGCTATATTTAATAAAGTTTAAGTTTCCATGCTGTGATTTTGTAGACTTGGTTCAAAAGGGACAACTAAATTCTTTAATTCTCAAGACATATCATTGTTCGCTTTTTAAGGATATCTCGATTTTGACTTCTAAAATTCACATCGTAACCCAAAAATTAAGTAATCAGTTTTAAGGTATTTTTGCAGCTTTAGTTCTCAATTTTTAGTTTATTTTTGACGAGTGGTAGTTATTTGAACTAGAAAATTTGAGTTGGACTTGTTACTCTGAGGATGATTCTCAAGACATCTTGCTTTGGTTTGATGGTATATTTAGTAAAGTTTAAGTTTCCATGTTGTCATTTTGTAAATATCGTTCAAAAGAGACAACTAAATTCTTTAATTCTCAAGACATCATTGGTCGCGTTTTAAAGACATCTCCATATTGAGTTCTAAAATTCACACCGTAACCCAAAAATTAAGTAATCAGTTTTAAGGTATTTTTACAACTTTATTTCTCAATTTTTAATTTATTTTTGACGACTAGTAGGTATCTCAACTAGACAAATTGCGTTGGAGTTGTCACTCTGAGCAAAATTCTCAAGACATCTTGTTTTGGTTTGATCCTATATTTGGTAAAGTTTAAGTGTCCATGTTGTCATTTTATAGACTTCGTTCAAAAGAGAAGTTTAAATTTTTTAACTCTCAAGACATCATTGGTCGCTTTTTAAAGAAATCTCGATTTTGACTTCTAAAATTTGCACCGTAACCCAAAAATTAAGTAATCAGTTTTAAGGTATTTTTGAAGCTTTATTTCTCAATTTTTAATTTTTGTTTGACGAGTAGCAGATATCTCAACTAGACAACTTGAGTTAGAATTGTTGCTTTGAGGGTAATTCTCAAGACATCTTGTTTTGGTTTGATGGTATATTTAGTAAATTTTAAGTTTCCGTGTTGTCATTATGTAGACATCGTTCAAAAGACACAACTAAATTCTTTAATTCTCAAGACATCAGTGGTCGCTTTTTAAAGACATCTACATTTTGACTTCTAAAATTCACACCGTTACCCAAAAATTAAATAATCAGTTTTAAGGTATTTTTGCAGCTTTATTTCTCAATTTTTAATTTATTTTTGACGAGTAGTAGATATCTCAACTAGACAACTTAAGTTGGAGTAAGGATAATTCTCAAGACATCTTGTTTTGGTTTGATGCTATATTTAGTAAAGTTTAAGTTTCAGTGTTGTCATTTTATAGACAGTGTTCAAAACAGACAACTAAATTCTTGAATTCTCAAGACATCATTGGTCGCTTTTTAAAGAAATCTTCATTCTGACTTCTATAATTCACACCGTAGCCCAAATATTAAGTAATCAGTTTTAAGTTATTTTTGCAGCTTTATTTCTCAATTTTTTATTTATTTTTGACGCGTAGTAGATATCTCAACTAGACAACTTGAGTTGCAGTTGTTACTTTGAGGGTAATTCTCAAGACATCTTGTTTTGGTTTGGTGCTATATTTAGTAAAGTTTAAGTTTCAGTGTTTGCATTTTGTAGACATTGTTCAAAAGAGACAACTAAACTTTTTAATTCTCAAGGCATGATTGTTCACTTCTTAAGGACATCGTGATTTTGACCTCTAACATCCACAGCGTGATCCCAAAAATCCATTAATTTAAGGTATCTTTGCAGCTTCATTTCTCAATATGTATTTTAATGGTTAATAGCTTAGTACCTACATAGTTTAACTAGAATACTTAAGTTTCTTAAGACACTGTTTTTTGTAGATTCATGCCTATAGTCGTTCAATTGAGAGAACTGAATCCTTTAATTCACAAGGCGTCATTAGTAGTTTTTTTTTAAGTCATCTACACTTTGAATTTATTAAAACGTGACAGCCTCACTCGGGGAATCAAGAACCACTTTTTTTGGAGGGTTTTTGGATGTCTTGAGAAATCAGAGGCTGTTTCTCAAGACATCAAAAAATAGCATGATTTTGAACTTGAGAATGTATTCTTTTTAATGCTTTTCTTAAACATATCTCAAAATTTAATTTCTTAAGACATCGACTTTAAGTCGATGTCTTAAGAACTTCTTCATTCTTCATTATTGAAATATTGAGCTTATTCATCTAAATTCCTTTTAAGGCGATGAAGTGGAGATTTCTCAAATTTTCTAAACTCTTTGTAGCGTTAAAATTTGTTTTTAATGCAATTTGCGCTGTTTCTAAACTAGAGAATCGTTATCTTTCAGAAAATCCTAATTTTAATAATTGAGAATTTCATTCTTAAGCCAGGGACTAATATCATTCCTTGTTGTGTCGGCATAATTATTTGTATGTGCAATGCTGGTTGCTTACGGTAAAATCTGCAATAACACCTGTTTTTACTCTTCTTTCGCTATGCACCCGGATCTGACCTAAATTTATTTTTTTTTCTAAATATTGTAGAGGGGAGTGTTCACACTGGAATTCTGGATGATGCAACACTAGACTAAATTAATTTTATTTACTAAACACTAATGTGTGCCTTAGGCGATAAGGCTTAATTAATTGAACAATCTTCATAGTTTTTATTCGGGCTCAAAAGTTATCGGCAAACGCTGAAAAAAACGTCTTTTTAATCTCGGCTTAGTTCAAGGCGACTGGATGTTTTCCGTTCTGTATATATAGTACGTGCCTGCCCAATATCAAAACTGAGCTGCCTGATGTAACCACTCATGGTGTTTCCGAAAATGGGTTACTAGCTACCAATAAATTTTGTCTTAGGCTATTTTGGCTCTCGAAAAGTAGTGTTTAATTCTCACTCCATGTCACGATTATGACGTAAATCGAAGAACCATCTGCCACACTCAAACAACAAAAACAACAACAATGACAAATAAAGAATAGGCCTGACGGGCGATAAATCATAAACCGTTTTTCTTGTGGACAAGCCTACTTACAAAGACTCGCATAAAACGTTCTTTGTTGCAGGAAAAGCAGGAGCATATTAATTACAAGTATGCAGAGGATGCAAGGTCGATTCTTTAATAAAATCCGAACATAATCTCGATTAGAAGGCATCTCGTCTTGTCCAAGGTGAAGTCGGGACCAGGTTGTCGGCAGGAATGTTGGTCGTGTGCTCTCTTGTCATTTTCCATTAGACTTAGAACTTTATTATTCGTTTAAAGTGGAATAACTCACAAAGAGAAGGTATAGCAAGAACTAAACAAACCCATTGTGCATTCATAAAGGATATAAGGTGATCGGTGTCACTAGTGCAACTTGATTGGGATGTCACTTTGTAACATAGTCTTTGACATTGGATTTTTTCACTATCCAGCGTGATTGAAATCCAATGAAAAAGATAATTGAAACATTTTTATTTTATTTATAAACTTGGGTCGCTAATAAACAGATAAGCGAAACTTAAGGATATCCAGAAATTTTCTTTTATAATTTTTTGCGATTCCGGTTATGGTTTAGTTCCTAAAAAAGTAGAGCTAAGTAAAAACTTAGGGGCCTCTTGCCTTTTTGATAATTATTTTTGTAGGAATCCAGGGGCTTTTCGAAGCGGATATTTTGGAACTTTTGGAATTGTTTGTAATTACGAACTTACTAAACTTGGGTCACTAAATCACTAAAATTTGGAAGGCTCGAAAGAATAAACTGATAACCGAAACTTAAGGATATCCAGATTTTTTTTTTAATTTTTTTCGATTTCAGTTATGGTTTAGTTCTTAAAAAAGTGAGAGCTCAGTAAAAACTTAGGGGCCGCTTGCCTTTTTCATAATTATTTTTTTAGGAATCCGGGGGCTTTTTGAAGCAGATATTTTGAGACTTTTGGCATTGTTTGTAAATACCATCTCACTAAACTTGGGTCAACAAATCACTAAAATTGGGAAGGCTCGAAAAAATAAACTGATAACCGAAACTTAAGGATATCCAGACATTTTTTTACAATTTTTTCGAATCCATTTATGGTTTAGTTCTTAAAAAGGTGAGGGCTTAGTAAAAACTTAGGGGCCTCTTGCCTTTTTCATAATTATTTAGGAATCCGGGGGCTTTTCGAAGCGGATATGTTGGGACTTTTGGAATTGTTTGTAATTACGAACTCACTAAACTTGGGTCACTAAATCACTAAAATTGGGAAGGCTCGAAAGAATAAACTGATAACCGAAACTTAAGGATATCCCGACATTTTTTTTTACAATTTTTTCGAATCCATTTATGGTTTAGTTCTTAAAAAGGTGAGGGCTTAGTAAAAACTTAGGGGCCTCTTGCCTTTTTCATAATTATTTAGGAATCCGGGGGCTTTTCGAAGCGGATATGTTGGGACTTTTGGAATTGTTTGTAATTACGAACTCACTAAACTTGGGTCACTTAATCACTAAAATTTGGAAGGCTCGAAAGAATAAACTGATAACCGAAACTTAAGGATATCCAGACATTTTTTTACAATTTTTTCGAATCCATTTATGGTTTAGTTCTTAAAAAGGTGAGGGCTTAGTAAAAACTTAGGGGCCTCTTGCCTTTTTCATAATTATTTAGGAATCCAGAGGCTTTTCGAAGCGGATATTTTGGAACTTTTGGAATTGTTTGTAATTACGAACTCACTAAACTTGGGTCACTAAATCACTAAAATTGGGAAGGCTGGAAATAATAAACTGATAACCGAAACTTAAGGATATCCAGATTTTTTTTAATTTTTTTTGATTTCAGTTATGGTTTAGTTCTTAAAAAAGTGAGAGCTCAGTAAAAACTTAGGGGCCTCTTGCCTTTTTCATAATTATTTTTTTAGGAATCCGGGGGCTTTTTGAAGCGGATATGTCGGGACTTTTGGCATTGTTTGTAATTAGTAAATAAATTAAATTTATTTCTTAAAAACCAGATATATTTAAAATCGAATAGCGTTTCACTACTATTTAAATATTTTAAATTTTTATTCAACAAAAAAATCCTATTTAAATAGCTCTTTTAAATTCGGGACCACTAAAAACTTAATAAATAATTAATAAACCCTGATACGAACTCACTAAACTTGGGTCACTAAATCACTAAAATTTGGAAGGCTCGAAAGAATAAACAGATAACCGAAACTTAAGGATATCCAGAAATTTTCTTTTACAATGTTTTTGATTCCAGTTATGGTTTAGTTCTTAAAAAGGTAAGAGCTCAGTAAAAACTTAGGGGCCTCTTGCCTTTTTCATAATTATTTAGGAATCCAGAGGCTTTTCGAAGCGGATAATTTGGGACTTTTGGCATTGTTTGTAATTACAAACTCACTAAACTTGGGTCACTAAATCACTAAAATTTGGAAGGCTCGAAAGAATAAACTGATAACCGAAACTTAAGGATATCCAGAAATTTTCTTTTACAATTTTTTCAATTGTAGTTATGGTTTAGTTCTTAAAAAAGTGAAAGCTAAGTAAAAACTTAGGGGCCACTTGCCTATTTCATAACTATTTTTTTTGGTATCCAGAGGCTTTTCGAAGCGTCTATTTTGGGACTTTTGGCATTGTTTGCAATTACGAACACACTAAACTTGGGTCACTAAATCACTAAAATTTGGAAGGCTCGAAAGATTAAACTGATAACCGAAACTTAAGGGTATCCAGAAATTTTCTTTTACAATTTTTTCGAATTCAGTTATGGTTTAGTTCTTAAAAAGGTGAGTGCTCAGTAAAAACTTAGGGGCCTCTTGCTTTTTTCATAATTATTTTTGTAGAAATCCAGGGGCTTTTCGAAGCGGATATTTTAGGACTTTTGGCATTGTTTGTAATTACGAATTCACTACACTTGGGTCACTATTTCACTAAAATTTGGAAGGCTCGAAAGAATAAACTGATAACCGAAACTTAAGGATATCCGGATTTTTTTTTTAATTTTTTCGATTTCAGTTATGGTTTAGTTCTTAAAAAAATTAGAGCTCGGTAAAAACTTAGGGCCTCTTGCCTTTTTCATAATTATTTTTTTAGGAATCCAGGGACTTTTCGAAGCGGATATTTTGGGAGTTTTGGCATTGTTTGTAATTACGAACATGCTAAACTTGGGTCACTATCTCACTAAAATTTGGAAGGCTCGAAAGAATAAACAGGTAACCGAGAGAGGATTAAGGATATCCAGAAATTTCCTTTTACAATTTTTTTGATTCCAGTTATGATTTAGTTCTTTAAAAAGCGAGAGATAAATATAAACTTAGGGGCCTCTTGCATTTTTCTCGACTTTTGGCAATTTTTCATTACTTAATTCTCAATTTTGACCGCCTGTAACTTGAGAATGCCTCGAGCAATTGGAGTAAATGCAACTGTTTGTTACTCTTCTTGATGTCTTCTTTTACCTCCCACCATCGGAAGTTCCGTAGGTGCAATATTTCTTGAGATAGACCCCTTCGGTAATCGACTTTTAAACACTTTTAAAAATTCGTTCTTTGAACTATTTGTAAAAAAAAACACTTGCCCCGAGCGATTGGAGTAAATCCAACTGTTTTTTTCCTTTTCTTGATGTCCTCTTTTACCTCCCAACATCGAAAGTTCCGTAGGTGCAATATTTTGGGAGATAGACCCCTTCGGTGGTCGATTTTTAGGCACTTTTTGAATCGTGTTTTTTGGTTTTATTTTTAAAAAAAAACCTTTTTTTTTGAAGTTAATTTTATTCGAATTGAGTTTGTTACCTTCTTAGGGGATTGCTAGCGTATCATTCCGATCAAGAACAGCAAAAAAAATTCCCACATTTTTTTTTAAAGTGTCCAAAGTCCCCCCCCTCCCCCCCCCCTTTTTGATTTGATTTTTTCATTGATTTGATTATGATTTTTGTTCAATTCTCAACTTTGACCGCCTGTAACTTGAGAACGCCTCGACCGATTGGAGTGAATCCAAGTGTTATTTCCTCGTTTTTATGTCCTTTTTACCACACACCATCGGAAGTTCGGTAGATGCAATATTTTCGGTGTTTGAAAGTCGAAAAACAAGTTTTCTGAGTTTTTTTTCTCTGGCGAAAGTTACACATCAAGAAAACCAAAATTGAATTCTTTTGCTCATTCCTGAGGCGTCCGTTAAAAGAACAAAAAAAAAAAGGTAAATAAAACTAAAACCAAGAAAGAAAAGTTTTAATTTAAAAAAAGGTAAAGAAAGTGTTTTAAAAAAATCAATTAAAAAAAGGTTTTGTTAGGTGTTCAATTCTACTAGAAACATTTTGCTATAAAGAAAATGTCAACAATTACATTCTTTTTTCAACGGTAAGTATGACTTTTTTAAATCACCTTAAAACATCAGTCAGCAGAAGAAATCAAAATAAAAACAAACAAAATTAAACCTAAAAAAGGCGTGTAAAAGAACAAGAAAAAACTTACATATTTTTGTTCTTTTAATTATTAATTTGTTACAAAATTTCCAAATCTGCTAAAAATTACTTTAACACGGTACAGTACAAATATGTAAAAAAGAATAAAATAAATTGATTGTTTGATAAAAAAAAACAAATGAAAAAGTTTCGTTTTCAAATTTAAAAATTTAGTTTTAATGAAATTTTCAGATTTATTATATCTAAATAACTAGCAAACATTTTTCGAGTTCAAAATCGGAATTTAGTTAAATTCCGTGTTTAAAGTCGGAATTTAGTAGAAGTAGACTTAGGAATAAATTCCTACTTTGAACTCGCAATTTAATTAAATTTTGACTTTGAACTCGGAATTTAACTAAATTCCGACTTTGAACTCGTGTCCAATTTCGTGTTCGACCTTGGAATTTAGTTAAGTTCCAAGTTCAAAGTCCGAAGTTGGTTAAATTCCGAGTTCAATGCCAGAATTTAGTAGAAGTAGGAAGTAGTAGCTTATTGTAGACTTAGGAATAAATTCTCGGAATTTAACTAAATTCCGAGGAACTTACTACTTACTAAACTCGCAATTTAGTTAAATTCCCAGGTTAAAGTGGGAATTTAGTTAAATTCCGAGTTCAAAGTCGGAATTTGGTTCCAAATTTCGAGTTCAAAGTCGGAATTTGGCTAAATTCTGAGTTCAAAGTCGGAATTTAGTAAAGTAGCCTTAAATTCGGACTTTGAACTCGGAAATTAAGTAAATTTTGACTTTAAACTCGGAATTTAACTGAATTCCGACTTTGAACTCTTGAAAAATGTTTGCTAGTCATTTAGATATAATAAATCTTAAAATTTCATTAAACTAATTTTTAATTTTGAAATACGAAACTTTTTCATTTGTTTTTTTTTTATCAAACAATCAATTTTTATTTTATTCTTTTTGGCACATTTTAAAAATGTAAAATTTAAAAAGGTTTTAAAAAAAAATGTTTAGCAAATTAATAATCACAAGAACAAAAATCTTAAAATTTTATTATTTTTGTGCTTTTACAAGCCTTTTTTAGGTTTATTTTTGTTTGTTTTTATTTTGATTTCTTCTGCTGACTCACAAAAGAATGTAATTGCTGATAGTACGAAGGTGAATTACCAGGTTGGGGACGAAATAACAACTTCATTCAATTTTCAAATCCCCGACGCTTCGAACGTATATTGCGGTCTTTATATACGGTCGAAACGTCGGCGATTTGAAAATTGAATGAAGTTGTTATTTTGTCCCCAACTTGTTAATCCCCCTTCGTACTATTGCTATTGGGACGCTAAACACTTGGAATAGTAATTGTTGATGTTTTTTTTTTAAAGCAAAAGTTTCTAGTGGAATTGAACACCTAACAAAACCTTTTTTTAATGGAATTTTTTCAAACATGTTTTTATTACTTTCTTTACTTTTTTTTAAATTAAAACTGTCGATATGTCCATTAATTTCTATAGGTTTGCACATTTTATATTTTATTGTTTTATTATTGCATTTCATAATTTTTTATTTCTTACTTTTCTTTCTTTGTTATACTTTTATTTACCATTTTTTTTGTTCTTTTAAGGCACACCACTAGAATGTGCAAAAAAATGCAATTTTGGTTTTTTTGGTGTGTGATTTTTAATGGAGAAAAACTTCATAAAACTTGTTTTTTTACTTTCAATCAATGGAAAAAGGACATGAAGAGGAGGAAAAAACACTTGGATTCACTCCAATTGGTCGAGGCTCAATAAAAACATGTTTGAAAAAATTCAATTAAAAAAAGGTTTTGTTAGTGTTCAATTCCACTAGAAACGTTTTGCTATAAAAAAAAACATCGACAATTACATTCTTTTGTGAGTCAGCAGAAGAAATCAAAATAAAAACAAACAAAACTAAACCTAAAAAAAGGCGTTTAAAACCATAAAAATAATAAAACTTTAAATTTTTTGTTCTTCTGATTATCAATTTTCTAAACATTTTTTAAATCTGATAAATAAATAGATTGTTTCATAAAAAGTTAAAAAAAGAGATTCAAAAAAGCAAATAAAAAAAGTTTCGTTTTTCAAATTTTAATTAAATTTTAAGATTTATTATATCTAAATAACTAACAAACATTTTTTGAGTTCAAAGTCGGAATTTAGTTAAATTCCGAGTATAAAGTCGGAATTTAGTAGAAGTAGACTTGGGAATTAATTCCGACTTTGAACTCGGAATTTAACCAAATTCCCACTTTTAAACTTGGAATTTAACTCAATTCAGAGGAACTTACTACTTACTATACTCGGAACTTAGTTAAATTCCGAATTTAAAGTGTGAATTTAGTTTAGTTCCGAGTTCAAAGTCGGATTTGGTTAAATTCTGAGTTAAAAGTCGGAATTTAGTAGAAGTAGCCTTAGGAATAAATTCGGACTTTTAACTCGGAATTTAAGTAAATTTTCACTATGAACTCGGAATTTAACTAAATTCCGACTTTTAAACTCGGAATTTAACTAAATTCCGAGCTTAAAGTCGGAATTTGATAGAAATAGCCTTAGGAAGCGTAAGTCTACTTGTACTAAATTCTTACTTTGAACTCGGAATTTAATTAAATTTTGGCTTTGAACCCGAAATTTTTCTAAATTCCGTACTTTGAACTCGGAATTTAACTGAACTCCGAGAAACCCACTATTTACTAAACTCAAAATTTAGTTAAATTCGGAGTTTAAAGTCGGAAGTTAGTTAAATTCCGAGTTCAAAGTTGGAATTTAGCTAAATTCTGAGTTCAAAGTCGGAATTTAGTTAAATTCCGAGTTTAAAGTCGGAATTTAGTACTAGTAGACTTACGAATAAATTTAAACTTTGAACTCGAAAGTTAATTAAATTTTGACTTTAAACTTGGAATTTAACTAAATTCCGTACTTTGAACTCGGAATTTAACTAAATTTCGACTTTGGACTCGGAACTTACTACTTACTAAACTCAGAATTTAGTTAAATTCCGAGTTTAAACTTCTACTAACTTCCTCTCTAATTCCTCTTCTTGAGGTCCTCTTTCACCTCCCACCATCAGAAGGTATTGCGTAAATTTCCTGAATTTTTTTAGAAAATGTTTAAAGGGGGGGTTATTACAGGTTTTTTCTCAATTCTCAATTTTGACCGTCTGTTACTTGAGAACGCCTTGACCGATTGGAGTGAATCCAAGTGTTTTTTCCTCGTCTTCTTCTATCCTGAAGTCGTCTTCACGTCCCACCATCGGAAGTTCCGTAAGTGCAATATTTTCGGAGTTTGAAAGTCGAAAACAAGTTTTATGAGGTTTTTTCTCTGGTAAAAATTACATACCAAAAAAAAAAAATTGCATTTTTTTGCAGGCATGCGTTAAAAGAACGAGGCATGCGTTCAAAGAACAAAAAAAAAGATAAATAAAATTAAAACAAAGAAAGAAAAGTAAGAAATAAAAAATAATGAAATACAATAAAACATTAAAAAATAAAATGTGCATATAAATATTCGAAATTAAAGTATGTAGCGACAGTTTTAATTTTTAAAATAGTAAAGAAAGTAGTAAAGACATGTTTAGAAAATTTATTATTTATTAAATTAAAATATATTAAAAAAAAATAAAATAAATTGATTGCTTCATAAAAAAAAAACAAATAAAAAAGTTTTCGTTTTCGTTTTCGTTTTTCAAATTTAAAAATTTAATTTTAATGAAATTTTAAGATTTATTATAGTACTAAATAATTAGCATACATTTTTTTAAACAGAATATGGCATATTCTGAATTTGACACTAAATGAGTTTAGACTTGTGAGCACCATGTTTTTTTGTTTTTTAATGAAATCAGTATATTCAAAGATTTTGTGTAAAATTGCGCAAAGAACTTGTTGTTGCTCGGATATTTGAGCGGAAAAACCGAAAGTGAAATCGAACACCCAACAACTTGGACCGACCAAATATTTACCATCAGCGGGTACCATCTCGGCTTTCGGCAAATAAAAAGCGAGACACATTTGATAGGCCCGTAATATATCATTTAAAAGGCCACGGTACCCCGACGTAACGCACAAACTCGCTAAATCTGTATAATATAATACCCGAAAAAACTTTCACCGAATTTTAATGCGATGTGGTTCCTTCGGCGCTCGGTACCACCATCAGCATCTCAGCCATTGTTTTCCCTTCTCAAACCGAGACGCTTTTCAACTTTCACATTATTTCGGGCGTGAGTCACAGTTTTTCGGCAAGTACGAAGCGAGAAATGAAACCAACTCTCAGTTTATTATTAAAGTAGAATGTTTTGCTTTTATTTGTTTAAATAATTACTAAAAGTTAAGTAAAAGAGGGGTAAGAACAAGGGGTCTTTGTTTCTTTTTAAGTAGAGAAAACGTTATGGTAAAGAAAGAGAAATAAAGCTATCTAAGACTATATAATATGTACAAGACAAATCTATTATTTCTTTGGAAATATATTAATTAAGAAGGTTCTTTACATATCTACAATAAGCTAAAATGTACAAAATAGTTTTTTTTATAAAAAAAAAAGTTACAACAACAACAAAATTTCGCCAAAACCCTGCAACAGGGAAGGAAACTTTGCCTTTCTACAACAAAAGAATAACTTAAAAAAAAAGTTGTTTGCTTGCAGCAAAATTTACTTATTTATATATATAGTATAAACAATTTTTTTAAATACATAATATATTATAGGTTTGTTTGAATCACATACTCTTGAACGGAATCTATTATATTGTATAATATAATAAAATAATTTTAATACCCGTTGACGGTTTCTAGCTGCAAAGAGAGGCTGCTTGTCACTTTTAAAAAAAAAATATTCGATATAAACATTTAAAAAAAATAATAAAACGAGCACTCAATCGGGCCCCCGATCAGTTCAGGTGGCCCCTTTTTTTTTCTTCAAAACGAGGACAAAGATTGACTAAACCTTAACTTGTCCTGTTTACTTTTTGATAAACCTTATCGGCAGTCAGATAAGAAGAGATTTTTAAAATTAACGAAAACACAAACAACGAGGCGAGGTTTTACCGTGACGAGCGGCCCCTCCAGTTTCGTATAAGTAATATAAAAGGCTTCAATAAATATATTAAATTAAAAAAAAAACGTTTAAAAAACACTTTCTCTGGAGATCGTACTATATTATAAACGGGCTTTTTTAAGCCCTTTTATCTATAAAATAATTAAACTAAAAATAAAATAAAATAAAAAACTTCAACAAAACAACCATTCACGATTTAAGCAAAGAAGGGCATTCATCATTATCGTATTCGTGTCGTGTCCTGTTTTTGCCCTTGCTGGAAACATCATTTTTTCTTGTTAATAAAATAAATAAAACATAAACTCACGTCATAGATAAGATGTGAAGCACCAAAATCTGATAAGTCATTTTTGGTTGATTTATTTAGCTGAAAATAGACGTGTCTCAAGCAAAAGCGAAAAGTGATACCGTAAAGGCGACTTTTTGAGGATGTAGTTTACGAAGGCGTAGAAAGACCAACTTTTTGTTAACTTCCGACTTTAAACTCAGAATTTAGTTAAATTCCGAGTTCAAAGTCAGAATTTAGTTAAATTTGGAGTTCAAAGTCGGAATTTTGTTAAATTCCGAATTTTGAACCAGTCAACTAAATTCTACGAAGGCGTAGAAGGAAAAACAAGATTTTTTTTCTTAAATTCCGAGTTTAAAGTTGGAATTTAAGCAAATTCTCACTCGGAATTCAAAAATTAATTAGAATTTAGCTCCAGACCCAAACCAGACATTAAACCAGACCAGAATTTAGAAATTCCGAGTTCAAATTCGGAATTTAGTTACATTCCGAGTTCAAAGTCGAAATTTATTCCCAAGTCTACTTCTACTAAATTTCGACTTTAAACTCGCAATTTAACTACATTCCGACTTTGAACTAATAACTTTGAACTTTGACCTAAATTTAGTTAAATCTGGAGTTCAAAGTCGGAATTTAGTTAAATTCCCAGTTTAAAGTTGGAATTTAGTTAAATTCCGAGTTCATAGTCGGAATTTACTTAAATGTCGAGCTTTAAGTTGAAATTAGTTAAATTCCGAGTTCAAAGTCAAAATTTAGTTAAATTCCCAGTTTAAAATAGGAATTTACTCCTAACTCTACTTCTACTAAATTCCGACTTCAAACTAGGAATTTAACTAAATTCCGACTTTGAACTTAGAATTAAACTAAATTCCCACTTTGAACTTAGAATTTAACTGAATTCCGACTTTGAACTCAGAATTTAACTAAATTTCGACTTTGAACTTCGAGCTGAATTTAGTTAAATTTGGAGTTCAAAGTCGGAATTTAGTTAAATTCTGAGTTCAAAGTCAGATTTTAACCAAAATCTGAGTTTAAAGTTGGAATTTAAGAAATAAAATTTTGTTGGCGCTTCTACGCCTCCTTAGAATTTAGTTAACTTGCACAAAACTCGGAAATTAAATAAATTCCGACTTTGAACTCGGAATTTAACTAAATTCCGACCTTGAACTCCAAATTTAACTACGTTCCAACTTTGAACTAGAAATTTAACTAAATTCCGATTTTAAACTTGGAATTTAACTAAATTCGGACTTTGAACTCAGAATTTAACTAAATTTCGACTTTGAACTTCGAGCTGAATTTACTTAAATTTGGTGTTCAAAGTCGGGATTTAGTTAAGCTCCGACTTCAAAGTCGGAATTTAGTTAAATGGCGAATTCAAAGTAGAAATTTAGTTAAATTCCGAGTTCAAAGTCAGAATTTAAGAAATAAAATTTTGTTTTTCGCTTCTACGCCTCCTTAGAATTTAGTTAACGTGAACAAAACTCGGAATTTAAATAAATTCCGACTTTAAACTCGGAATTCTGAACTAGGAATTAAACTAAACTCCGATTTTGAACTTAGAATTTAACTAAATTCTGACTCTAAACTCATAATTTAACTAAATTTCGACTTTGAACTTCGAGCTGAATTTAGTTAAATTTGGAGTTCAAAGTCGGAATTTAGTTAAATTTCGAGTTCAAAGTCGAAATTTGGTTAAATTCCTAGTTCAAAGTCGGAATTTAGTTAAATGGCGAATTCAAAGTAGAAATTTAGTTAAATTCCTAGTTCAAAGTCGGATTTTAACTAAATTCCGATTAACTAAAATCTGAGTTTAAACCCAATTTTAAATAAATTCCGACTTTGGACTCAGAATTTATTAAATTCCAACTTTGAACCAGAAATTTAACTAATTCCAACTTGAAACTCGGAATTTAACTAAATTCCGACTTTGAACTCGAAATTTAACTAAATTCCGACTTTGAACTCGGAATTTAACTAAATTCCGACTGTAGTCTCAGAATTTAACTAAATTCCGACTTTGAACTCCAAATTTAACTACATTCCAACTTTGAACTAGGAATTTAACTAAACTCCGATTTTGAACTTAGAACTTAACTAAATTCTGACTTTGAACTCAGAATTTTACTAAATTTCGACTATGAACTTCGAGCTGCATTTAGTTAAATTTGGAGTTCAAAGTCGGAACTTGTTTAAATTCCTAGTTCAAAGTCGGAATTTAGTTAAATGGCGAATTCAAAGTAGAAATTTAGTTAAATTCCGAGTTCAAAGTCGGATTTTAATTAAATTTCGATTTAACTAAAATCTGCGTTTAAACTCGGAATTTAAATAAATTCCGACTTTGAACTCGGAATTTAACTAAATTCCGAGTTTAAAGTCGGAATTTAAAAAATTAAATCTTGTTGGCGCTTTTACGCCTCCGTAGCATATAGTTAACTTGTACAAAACTTGGAATTTAACTAAATTCCGACTGAAGACTCAGAATTTAACTAAATTTTGAGTTTAAAATATGAATTAAGAAATAAAATCTTGTTGGCGCTTCTACGCCTTCGTAGAATTTATTTAACTTGTACAAAACTCAGAATTTAGTTAAATTGTGACTTTGAATTCGGAATTTAACTAAATTCCAACTTTGAACTCCAAATTTAACTACATTCCAACTTTGAACTAGGAATTTAACTAAACTCCGATTTTGAACTTAGAACTTAACTAAAGTCTGACTTTGAACTCAGAATTTAACTAAATTTCGACCATGAACTTCGAGCTGAATTTAGTTAAATTTGGAGTTCAAAGTCGGAATTTGTTTAAATTCCTAGTTCAAAGTCGGAATTTAGTTAAATGGCGAATTCAAAGTAGAAATTTAGTTAAATTCCGAGTTCAAAGTCGGATTTTAATTAAATTCCGATTTAACTAAAATCTGCGTTTAAAGTCGGAATTTAAATAAATTCCGACTTTGAACTCAGAATTTATTAAATTCCAAGTTTGAACCAGAAATTTAACTAATTCCAACTTTAAACTCGGAATTTAACTAAATTCCGAGTTTAAAGTCGAAATTTAAAAAATTAAATCTTGTTGGCGCTTTTACGCCTCCGTAGCATTTAGTTAACTTGTACAAAACTTGGAATTTAACTACATTTCGACTTTGAACTCGGAATTTAACTAAATTCCGACTGAAGACTCAGAATTTAACTAAATTTATTAAATTCCGAGTTTGAACCAGAAATTTAACTAATTCCAACTTTAAACTCGGAATTTAACTAAATTCCGAGTTTAAAGTCGGAATTTAAAAAATTAAATCTTGTTGGCGCTTTTACGCCTCCGTAGAATTTAGTCAACTTGTACAAAACTTGGAATTTAACTAAATTCCGACTTTGAACTCAGAATTTAATTAAATTTTGAGTTTAAAATATGAATTAAGAAATATAATCTTGTTGGCGCTTCTACGCCTTCGTAGAATTTATTTAACTTGTACAAAACTCAGAATTTAGTTAAATTGTGACTTTGAATTCGGAATTTAACTAAATTCCAACTTTGAACTCGGAATTTAAGAAAGAAAATCTTGTTGGCCCTACTACGCCTTCGTAGTAGTCAGATTAAAACTAAGGGTTAACCGAAGAGGAGAACGTGGGCCTAAGGGCGTAATGGCTCAAATTAACCCCAGAGCTGAAAAGTGTTGAAAAGCACTGATTGCGCTTTTTAATTTGTTTTTTTTTGTTTTATTATAAACGTCTAAAAAATGTTGTTTCTTAAAATAGAGGACCTGACAAAAAGTAGCATCAGAGCTTTTTTAAAGTTTTTAAAAACGTTTGTAAATGATTTTAACAGATTTATTTTATAGATAGTTGGATTTTTAAACGATTTAACATTTTGTTTTACTTTTACCTTTTATACATTTGTTTAGTTTTACGTCACATAAAACAAAAACAAAAAGCATAACTTTTTTGCTTTGAGTGGTTTTTAGCTCTACAGCTAATTTGCGATATTGCAGAAAAATATTAAAAAAAGCATAAAAAATATCTGTGCCCTCTCGAATTAACACATTAGTAAGCCAAGATCAAGTCTACGTTCTTTTGGTTTATGTTTATATTAAATAAAAAAAAAAAATGAAAAAAGAGGAAAAAGAAAAAATGGTAATTTTGTTGTATTTTAATTTTTTTTTGCTTTTTTAAAAACTTCTCTTCCGAAACTCTTGTCCTTCGAATTTTCTCTCTCCTTACAGTTTAGATATATAATATATAAAAATAAAGACGCAAAGGAAAAAAAATATGCAACAAACTGTCAAAAAAAATTGACTGCTTATAGATGATTTTTTTAAACGTAAAAGTTATTTATTTTTGCCTTGTTTTGGTGTTTAGTACAGACACATAATTTTATAATTTAGATAGTTAAAGGGTTTTACTAATTTTAATGGATGGAAAAAAACAATAAAAGAAAAATAAAAAAAATCTTGCATAATTTCGAAAATCAAGTGTCAAAGTGTAGTATTTCAATATTTGCAGATTTTCGTTTTTTTTTTTTAATTTGTGTTTTTACGCGTTTAAATATAAAAAAAAAATGAAAGTGTTCAGATTTTCATTTTTTTTTTAAATCAATACCACAGCAAAACTTGTTTGTCTTGCATTTTTGTTGCTTTTTATAAGAATCAACAAAAGTATGTTTTTTAGATTTAAGTTTGGGCGATTCTAATCTTTTTGTTTTCAACAACAAATCTGTTAACTTCAAATTTATTTAAACCAAATAAAAAAAACGAAAAGAAAAACAAAAAAAAACAAATAAACCACAAAATAAATTAAAAGTTTGACTTTGAAATGAAAGTTGTGTAAAACTGAATTTAGAAAAATTTTATTCGTTACATTCAGTCAATTTTATTCCAGTAAAACGCGGTAAAAGACTGCGACTTGTTATGGAATGCGACTTGAATTGAAATAAAAAATCGTTAAATAGAATTTTAAAAATTGCATGTTTATAGGTTTTGGTAGATGATTTGTTGTATATTTTTTACTTTTTGATAAAACAGTTGTCAGCTTGGACGTTTTTAATTTTTTTTTTGTTAAAGGATTGTGTGATTTTTATTTGCTTCTTGATTTTATTTTTATTTAAAAATATTTCTCAAAATTTTATATCTTGAGCAATAAGAATTAAGGAATAAAAAAATTAATAAATATTGTTTTTTCGTGGTTTTGTAGCAAAAAATCTCCTGTATATAAAATTAAAAAAAAACCTTTTTATAGCTTTTATACGTAGATAAAGTGTTTCAGAAGGAGATATAAAAGAGAGAGAAAAGTTTTTATAGACATGCGTCACGAAAGACTTTTTAGGAGATAAAAATAGATAAAAACAAAATTTGAGAATCCTTTTTCTTTAATAATTCTTTCAATAACGGTTGGAGGTATTTTTAAAGAAATTTGGCATAGGTGAACAGGCTCTTAGATAACACCTGATTGCAGTTAAAATAAATAAAATGTGCCTGTTGCAAATTGTAAAAAAAATATAATAACAATTTACAGTATAGACACCACTGCCTACAGATTTTATTTCGAGTTTTATTTACTTTTACTGCAAATAGTCTGTTGGCTTGGGCCATGTTTCTTCAAAGTATCAATAATCATTATTGAAACAAGAAAAAAAAATCAAATTTAATTTTTGTCGCCCTGTATCTCTTAAATGAAACCATTTCCTAAAACACTGTATAATGTTCAAAATTCACAAATAAAAAAAAAATTTAAAAAAAAGTAAAGAGGCAGTTTTATGCTGTTCTAAACATTAATAAAAATCGTAAAAAAATAATAAGTAAAACTTTTCTTCAAAAACGTGTTTTTCGAAGTTTTGTCATTTAAAAATGTGAAGAGTTTTCGAACATAAAGCCGATCAAAAAAAAAACAAAGAAGTTACTTATTGACAATTAATAATTTTTTTTTTATTAATTTTGAATTAAATCTAAACGCAATTCTAGCAGTTTTAAAATATCAAGAAAAAAGTGCAATAAGACAAACAAGAGGGTGACTAAACCAGACCATTATCCCAACTAACGAAGTTAAATTAAACAGTAAGGCTTAAACAGAAGATTTTGAATGCTTTATTAAAGATGTGGAAGAAAGAAGAAAAGGAAGCAAAATAAAAAGAAAGAGCCTGGGGCCGTTGAGCCTTGAGAAGTTCAGTTTGGAAGAAAATTGCACTAGTCCACGGCCACATACCGAAGCCCAACGTTTCTCCACCAAGCGGCCTCTTGAGACACTTGGTCGGGAAAATAATTATTATTGTATCTCATCACGTGCTCGTCCCGCCTTTAGGGCACTCGAAACGGACAAAATTAAAGCTCTCTGCAGTAAATAAACAACTATACCTTATAGAGTAAAAACAAACGACCATTCTTGCATCAAGTTTTTTAACCTAAAGAAAAACACTTATTGCCTAAAAGGGTAACTTTCCTGCTATGGCCCGTAATCGTGCACTATATCCATCATCCTCTGTCGATTTTCGTCCGACCTATAGAGCCAAAAGAGAATAAAATATCAGTGATTTAGCCAATTGGAAAAAGGACTAAAATTCCTTTTTTTTTGTGTCGGGTTTGAGTAGGGGCACTTACATGTGTTGCTGTTGCTGCTGTTGCAGCTGGAAGGTGTCCAGGTGCTTGTTGATCTCCCGATGCACGTGCTCGGGCAGCACCCCCACGTTGGAGAAGAGGCTCCGCAGCACGTTGAGCTCCTCGGTGAGCAGCTCTATCCTCTTCTGAAGTCTTTCGTTCTCCTTCATCAGAATCTTCACCTTCTCCTCAGTCTCTCTGGTGCGCACTTTAGCCTTTTCCCGGCTCTTCCTCACCGCGATATTGTTCCTTTCCCGTCTCCTGCGATACTCGTCACTGTTCTTATCGCACGGTTTAACGTTCTTCCTGGACACGTGTTGATTCAACAACGACGCCTTGTTCTTCATCGCGCTCATGTTGAGCTGGTGATGGATCACAGGACTGGGGTTGAGCGTCGTAAAAGTAGCTCCAGGGTTGGGCGGGTACCCGCCTGGCATATAGCCATTGGGCAGCAGATTGCAGGACGCTTGTCTGCGGTACTCCTCTTGGGGATCAACCGGTTCCTCTTTGATACTGGGCACGTCGCTCCCGGCAGAGCTATTGGAGTCACTGTTAGAGTTCTGAGTACCGGCGTAGGTGGCGCCGCTGTGCACCGGTTGGGGCATGTACGCCAGCGTGGTCCTGGGGTAGTTTTGGTTCGGCACCCCCATGCCGCCGCCCACCTGTCGCGAGTGCAAACTCTGCAAGTGTTTTCCCTGCTGACTTTGCAGGATATCCGTAAACAGTCCATCGCTGAACTGAGAGTCGTCGATGAGGTTCTGTAAGTCCAGGGAGATTTCCGGGGTGTTGAGGTCATTGATATCCCCGTGCTGCTGGTACTGCGCCAGCTGATGCTGCTTCAGCAGAGCTGCGGTCTGCTTGTTGCCCGTGTTGTTATTCAGGGTGGTGAGATTATTATTATTGTTCATGATAACGGAAGACTTCTTGGCGTCGTTGCTGATCACATTGTTGTTCTGCCCGTGCTGTTGATTGTCGTACATCTGGGGCGAATCCATCGTCCGAAATTGAAATTTCGGACCGACTTTCACTTATTCGGCAGTTGTATACGCACTAACTTTCACTATATAGGTCCAAAGCCAGAGAACCCATCGGTGGCACTCAAATAAAAAAAAGAGAGTTTTTTGAACAACTACACCACTTCTTCAAAAGTTCTAATCCACGCGAAAAAAAAATTTGAAAACTCGCGCGCGTTAAGCACTAAAACTGCACTCGGGTACTCGGGTACCACACTGACGTGCGCTTGCCCAAGAAGAGAGCAATCTGACTACTGACTGAACTGACTGAGCGATGTTTACTTGAGGTACGATTCGCAATCGAGATGCGCGCGTCTCGCTCGGTCCTTCGTGGTACTGCCTGCGTTCGCTCTGAGCCGCTTTTTGAAAGTGAAACGGCCCCCGTAAGATTTCATGCTTTTAACAATGATGCTTTTGACGTAACGTAAAGTACGTTCGGTACGACGATCTCGATGAGTTTTCGCCGCGATAAGGATCGATGGTATCGAGATGTTGTTATTGGGGCCTGGAACTGGAAGTGACGAAGGGTACGGTCTTCCTGCTTCCACGTTACGAATAACGCGATTTTGTTTTGGCAAACTTTGTACCTCGGTACTCGACGCGATAAGGGGATTAAAGGTGGATAACGCGGATTAGTTTTCGTTTACTTGAATTTTTAAAGTCAATATACATGTGTTTCATATGAATAATAGTTATTTATGTATGAAGGGCATAAAGTAGATGAGAGCGACAAGCTTAAGAAAGCCGAGGGCGTCTGGTCCGAAAGTCGCCCGATGTCCCAGTTCCAGTTCATGTTAGTGTTCAACAATAAATTATTATTAAAAAAATTATAAAATTTATTTACCGTGCCAGCCCGGGAATAAAGTTTACGTTTATGTGTTTGGTAACTAAGCAATAAAATCACAATAATGAACTGGTAGGACATAAAATAACAACAAGCACGTTTTCCTGCTGGAAGATTGTCTTGCTTGCCGCATATTTTTTTATTTTGTTTGTTAACCACGTTAACTTCCTTATTAGGTTTTTCGTTATTTGTAATTAACATGTAATTTAATTAACCTTCATTTTTCAAAAAACTTTTAATTTGCATTTTTTAATTTTTTTCAGTAATTTTTAACCTATTTTGACTATAATTCTAACCTGGCTTTTTGCAAAGACTCCCTATTTGCCTTTTTATACGCTTTGAGTCATTTTCAACAAGTTTTGGCTCCAATCCTAACCTAACTTTTTCGATGTGGGTCATTTTTAAACCCCAATTCTAACTTGAATTTCTCCAAAGGCTTAAAAATAACTTTTTTTAGACGCTTTGTGCGATTTTTAAATGTTTTTGTAATTTTTAGCCGATTTTGGCACCGTGTAATTTTTACCTGATGAACCAAAAATTCACATTTGCATTTTTAGAAGGTTTTTTGTTGACAATAATTCTAACCTGAAGTAACCCAAATACTCCATATTTGTATTTTTATACTTTTTTGGATTGTGGAGTTAATAGTTTTGAGTCAAATTTCACTTATTTTAACTCAAAAATCAATTCTAGCAAAAACAACAAAATCGAAGATTCGAATCAGTTTTGCCTAATTTTGTCCTAAAATTGAGTTTCTCAAAAAACATTCTTTTTTATCAAAAAAACAGGTTTTATCACTAATTCTAACTTTAATTTCTCTAACGGCTTCGAATTTGCTTTTTTAACGCTTTGTCTCAATTTTTAAGGTTCTTTTACACTAATCCTAACCAAATTTTTTCGCCTTGATTAATTTTTAACCAATTTTAGAACACACTTTTTTCCTCAGTTTCTCCCTAAAAATTTGCAATTTGCATTTTCAGATGCATCGAGTGATTTTTTATCGATTTGGCACGAACCCTAATTTTTTCAAAAACTTTTAATTTGCATGTTTTTATTTATTTTTAACCTTTATTTTTGACTATAATTCTAAATTAATTTCTGCAAACACTATAAATTTGTATATTTACACGCTTTGAGCCAATTTCCAACATTTTCGGCTCTAATCTTAATCTTACTTTTTCGAGAGACATAAAATTTTTATTTTGAGACTTTTTTGATCAAATTTCACTCTATTTGATCCAAAAACTAATTTTATCAAAACAATTTTGCACTAAAATTTAATTTCTCCGAAAACATCAAAATTTGTATTTTTTGACAATTTGGGTCATTTCACACTTATTTAAGCCCCAATTCACCCCACAAACTCTAAATTTCCATTTGTAACCGTTTTGAGTAATTTTTAACCGTTTTGGGCTCTTTTTTTAAATGAGTTTCAAAATTTGTAAATTTGCATTTTCAGCTGCTTTGAGTAATTTTCTATCGATTTTGGCACTAATTCCAACCTTAATTTTTTCAAAAACTTTTAATTTGCGTTTTTAACCCTTTTTTGACTATAATTCTACATGCATTTCACCAAACACTCCTGAGCCAATTTTAAAAATTTTCGGCTCTAATCTCAATTTTACCTTTTCGAAAAACGTAAAATTTCTATTTTGAGGCGTTTTTTATCAAATTTTACTGCTTTTGATCCAAAAATTAGTTTTACCAAAACAAAAAAAATGAGACTCTAAACATAAACTCTAAACTCTAAATTTTTATTTTTAAAATCTTTGAGTATTTTTTAACCGATTTTTTGCTCTATTTTTTACCCGAGTTTTTTCAAAATTTTTAAATTCGCATTTTTAACTGCTTTGAGTAATTTTTTTTTATCGATTTTGGCTTTATCCTAATTTTAATTTTTTTCAAAAACTTTTAATTTGCTCTTGTAAATGCTCTGAGTAATTTTTACTATATTTTGGCTGTAATCCTAACTTGAATTTCTCCAGACACTCCATATGGATATTGTTACATGTTTTGAGTAATTTATCAACAATTTTGGCCTTAATCCTAACCTGATATTCTCGAAAAACGTTAGATTTTGCTTATTCTCATCTAAAAATAAATGAATTTCTACAAAAAAATAAAAATTTGCATTTTAAGACAATGTGGGTCATTTTTACCCATATTTAGCACTAATTCTAACTTGAATTTCTCCAACGCCAGCCTGGTCGAATTCGCTTCTTTAAACGCTTTGTCTCACCTTTTAAGTTATTTTTACACTAATCTTAACCAAATTTTTTCTACAAACTCCAATAATTTTTAACCGATTGTGGGCCAAATTTTCACCTCAGTTTCTCTCTAAAAATGGCAAATTTGCATTTTCAGATGCTTTGAGTGATTTTTTTATCGATTTTGGCACTAATCCCATTTTTTCAAAAACTTTTAATTTGCATTTTTAATTTTTTTTTAACCTATTTTGACTATAAATTTTAATTGAATTTCTCCAAACCCTCCAAATTTTACATTTTGTATTTACACGCTTTGAGCCAATTTTCAACATTTTCTTAATCTTACTTTTTCGAAAAACATAAAATTTTTATTTTGAGGCGTTTTTTAATCAAATTTCACTCGTTTTGATCCAAAAATTAATTTTACCAAAACAAAAAAAAATAAGAAATTTGGATCAGTTTTGCCCGATTTTGCACTAAAATTAAATTTCTCCGAAAACATCAAAATTTGTATTTTTAGACAATATGAGTTATTTTAAACCTATTTAAGCCCTAATTCACCCCACAAACTCTAAATTTCCATTTGTAAACACTTTGAGGAATTTTTAACCGATTTTTGGCCCTATTTTTTACCTGAGTTTTTTTAAAATTTTTAAATTCGAATTTTTCGGCTTTCAGTAATTTTTGTTATCAATTTTGGCTCTAACGCCAACCTTAATTTTTTCTAAAACTTTTAATTTGCATTTTTAACTTATTTTTAACCTATTTTGACTATAATTCTAAATAAATTTCTCCACATTCCAAATTTGTATATTTACACGCTTTGAGCCAATTTTCATAATTTTCAGCTTTAAATTTATTCTTACTTTTTCGAAAATACATAAAATTTTTATTTTGTGGCGTTTTTGATCGAATTTCACTCCTTTTGATCCAAAAATTAATTTTACCAGCACCGATTTTGCCCGATTTTGTGCTAAAATTAAATTTTTCCGAAAACATCAAAATTTGTATTTTTAGAACCTGTGGGTCATTTTGAACTTATTTATACCCTAATTCACCCCACAACCACTCTAAATTTCCTTTTTTAAACGTTTTGAGTAGTTTTTAACTAATTTTGGCTCTATTTTTTACCTGAGTTTCTCAAAATTTTTAAATTCCATATTTTAGCTACTTTGAGTATTTTTTTATCGATTTTAGCAATAATCCTAACCTTAATTTGTCCAAAAACTTTTAATTTGCATTTTTAACTTATTTTTAACCTACTTTGACTATAATTCTAAATTAATGTCTCCAAACACTCCAAATTTGTATAATTACACGCTTTGAGTCAATTTTCAAAATTTTTGGCTCTAATCTTAACCTTACTTTTCCGAAAAACCTTAAATTTTGGTTTTGAGGCGTTTTTGATCAAATTTCACTCCTTTTGATCCAAAAATTATTGTTACCAAAACAAAAATATAAGAAAAAAAATTGAATCAGTTTTGCCCGATTTTGTACCAAGACTAAAATTCTCCAAAAACATCAAAATTTGTATTTTTAGACGATGTGGGTCATTTTAAACTAATTTAAGCCCTAATTCACCCCACAAACTATAAATTTCCATTTTTAAACGCTTTGAGAATTTTTGTACTGATTTTGTCTCTCTTTTTTACCTTAGTTTTTTCAAAATTTTTAAATTCGCATTTTTAGCTGCTTTGAGTAATTTTTCATCGATTTTGGCACTAATCATAACCTTAATTTTGTCAAAAACTTTTAATTTACATTTTTAACTTATTTTTAACCTATGTTGACTATTTATGATTCTAAATGAATTTCTCCAAACACTTTTTAAATTTGCATATTTACACGCTTTGAGCCAATTTTCATAAATTTCGGCCCTAATCTTAATCTTACTTTTTCGAAAAATATAAAACTTTTATTTTGAGCCGTTTTTGATTTAATTTCACTCCTTTTGACCCAAAAATTAGTTTTACCAAAATAAAAAAATAAGAAATTTGAATCAGTTTTGCCCGATTTTGAATTTTCAACTTATTTAAGCCCTAATTCACCCCACAAACTCTAAATTTCCATTTTTAAACGCTTTGAGTAATTTTTAACCTATTTTGCTCTATATTTTAACTGAGTTTTTTCACGATTTTTAAATTCGCATTTTTACCTGCTTTGAGTAATTTTTTATCGATTTTGGCACAAATCTCAACCTTAATTATTTCAAAAACTTTTAATTTGCATTTTTAATTTATTTTTACCCTACTTTGACTATAATTCTTCTAAATAAATTTCTCCAAACACTCAAAATTTTTCTATTTACAAGCTTTGAGCCAATTTTCAACATTTTCGGCTCTAATCTTAATCTTACTATTTCGAAAAACATAAAATTTTTATCGTGAAGCGTTTTTGATCCAAAAATTAGTTTTACCAAAACAGAAAAAATAAGAAATTTGAATTTTTGCCCGATTTTTTACTAAAATTAATTTTCTCCGAAAACATCAAAATTTGTATTTTTTGACAATGTAGATCATTTTAAACCTATTTAAGCCCTAATTCACCCCACAAACTCTAAATTTCCATTTTTAAACACTTTGAGCAATTTTTATCGATTTTTCACCTGTTTTTTCAAATCTTTAAATTTGCCTCTTAAGCTGCTTTGAGAAATTTTTTACTCAATTTTGGGGGTAACCCTACCCTTTATTTTTTCCAAAAATTTTAATTTGCTTTTTTAATTTATTTTTAACCTATTTTGACTATAACTAAAAAAAATGTGACTAAACAAAAAAATAAGAAATTTGAATCAGTTTTGCCCGATTTTGTACTACAATTCAATTTCTCCAAAAACATAAAATTTGTATTTTTAGACAATGCCGGTCATTTTAAACTTAATTAAGTCCGAATTCACCCAACAAACTCTAAATTTCCATTTTTAAACGCTTTGAGTAATTTTTAAGCGATTTTTGGCTTCATTGTTTTACCTGAGTTTTTCAAAATTTTTAAAATTGCATTTTTAGCTGCTTTGAGTAATTTTTATCGATTTTTCACCTGTTTTTTCAAATCTTTAAATTTGCCTCTTAAGCTGCTTTGAGTAATTTTTTAATCAATTTTGGATCTAACCCTACCCTTTATTTTTTCCAAAAATTTTAATTTGCTTTTTTAATTTATTTTTAACCTATTTTGACTATAACTAAAAAAAATGTGACTAAACAAAAAATAAGAAATTTGAATCAGTTTTGCCCGATTTTGTACTACAATTCAATTTCTCCAAAAACATCAAAATTTGTATTTTTAGACAATGTCGGTCATTTTAAACTTAATTAAGTCCGAATTCACCCAACAAACTCTAAATTTCCATTTTTAAACGCTTTGAGTAATTTTTAAGCGATTTTTGGCTTAATTTTTTTACCTGAGTTTTTCAAAATTTTTAAAATTGCATTTTTAGCTGCTTTGAGCAATTTTTATCGATTTTTCACCTGTTTTTTCAAATCTTTAAATTTGCCTCTTAAGCTGCTTTGAGAAATTTTTTACTCAATTTTGGGGGTAACCCTACCCTTTATTTTTTCCAAAAATTTTAATTTGCTTTTTTAATTTATTTTTAACCTATTTTGACTATAACTAAAAAAAATGTGACTAAACAAAAAAATAAGAAATTTGAATCAGTTTTGCCCGATTTTGTACTACAATTCAATTTCTCCAAAAACATAAAATTTGTATTTTTAGACAATGCCGGTCATTTTAAACTTAATTAAGTCCGAATTCACCCAACAAACTCTAAATTTCCATTTTTAAACGCTTTGAGTAATTTTTAAGCGATTTTTGGCTTCATTGTTTTACCTGAGTTTTTCAAAATTTTTAAAATTGCATTTTTAGCTGCTTTGAGTAATTTTTATCGATTTTTCACCTGTTTTTTCAAATCTTTAAATTTGCCTCTTAAGCTGCTTTGAGTAATTTTTTAATCAATTTTGGATCTAACCCTACCCTTTATTTTTTCCAAAAATTTTAATTTGCTTTTTTAATTTATTTTTAACCTATTTTGACTATAACTAAAAAAATGTGACTAAACAAAAAATAAGAAATTTGAATCAGTTTTGCCCGATTTTGTACTACAATTCAATTTCTCCAAAAACATCAAAATTTGTATTTTTAGACAATGTCGGTCATTTTAAACTTAATTAAGTCCGAATTCACCCAACAAACTCTAAATTTCCATTTTTAAACGCTTTGAGTAATTTTTAAGCGATTTTTGGCTTAATTTTTTTACCTGAGTTTTTCAAAATTTTTAAAATTGCATTTTTAGCTGCTTTGAGTAATTTTTATCGATTTTTCACCTGTTTTTTCAAATCTTTAAATTTGCCTCTTAAGCTGCTTTGAGTAATTTTTTAATCAATTTTGGGTCTAACCCTAACCTTTATTTTTTCCAAAAATTTTAATTTGCTTTTTTAATTTATTTTTAACCTATTTTCACTATAACTAAAAAAAATGTGACTAAACAAAAAAATAAGAAATTTGAATCAGTTTTGCCCGATTTTGTACTACAATTCAATTTCTCCAAAAACATCAAAATTTGTATTTTTAGACAATGTCGGTCATTTTAAACTTATTAAGTCCGAATTCACCCAACAAACTGTAAATTTCCATTTTTAAACGCTTTGAGTAATTTTTAAGCGAATTTTGGCTTCATTTTTTTACCTGAGTTTTTCAAAATTTTTAAAATTGCATTTTTAGCTGCTTTGAGTAATTTTTATCGATTTTTTACCTGTTTTTTCAAATCTTTAAATTTGCCTCTTAAGCTGCTTTGAGTAATTTTTTAATCAATTTTGGGTCTAACCCTAACCTTTATTTTTTCCAAAAATTTTAATTTGCTTTTTTAATTTATTTTTAACCTATTTTTTGACTATAACTAAAAAAAATGTGACTAAACAAAAAAAAATAAGAAATTTGAATCAGTTTTGCCCGATTTTGTACTACAATTCAATTTCTAAAAACAACATCAAAATTTGTATTTTTAGACAATGTCGGTCATTTTAAACTTAATTAAGTCCGAATTCACCCAACAAACTCTAAATTTTCATTTTTAAACGCTTTGAGTAATTTTTAAGCGATTTTTGGCTTCATTTTTTTACCTGAGTTTTTCAAAATTTTTAAAATTGCATTTTTAGCTGCTTTGAGTAATTTTTATCGATTTTTTACCTGTTTTTTCAAATCTTTAAATTTGCCTCTTAAGCTGCTTTGAGTAATTTTTTAATCAATTTTGGGTCTAACCCTAACCTTTATTTTTTCCAAAAATTTTAATTTGCTTTTTTAATTTATTTTTAACCTATTTTTTGACTATAACTTAAAAAAATGTGACTAAACAAAAAAATAAGAAATTTGAGTCAGTTTTGCTCGATTTTGTACTACAATTCAATTTCTCCAAAAACATCAAAATTTGAATTTTTAGACAATGTCGGTCATTTTAAACTTAATTAAGTCCGAATTCACCCAACAAACTCTAAATTTCTATTTTTAAACGCTTTGAGTAATTTTTAAGCGATTTTTGGCTTAATTTTTTTACCTGAGTTTTTCAAAATTTTTAAAATTGCATTTTTAGCTGCTTTGAGTAATTTTTATCGATTTTTTACCTGTTTTTTCAAATCTTTAAATTTGCCTCTTAAGCTGCTTTGAGTAATTTTTTAATCAATTTTGGGTCTAACCCTAACCTTTATTTTTTCCAAAAATTTTAATTTGCTTTTTTAATTTATTTTTAACCTATTTTTTGACTATAACTAAAAAAAATGTGACTAAACAAAAAAATAAGAAATTTTAATCAGTTTTGCTCGATTTTGTACTACAATTCAATTTCTCCAAAAACATAAAATTTGTATTTTTAGACAATGCCGGTCATTTTAAACTTAATTAAGTCCGAATTCACCCAACAAACTCTAAATTTCCATTTTTAAACGCTTTGAGTAATTTTTAAGCGATTTTTGGCTTCATTGTTTTACCTGAGTTTTTCAAAATTTTTAAAATTGCATTTTTAGCTGCTTTGAGTAATTTTTATCGATTTTTCACCTGTTTTTTCAAAACTTTAAATTTGCCTCTTAAGCTGCTTTGAGTAATTTTTTAATCAATTTTGGGTCTAACCCTAACCTTTATTTTTTCCAAAAATTTTAATTTGCTTTTTTAATTTATTTTTAACCTATTTTGACTATAACTAAAAAAAATGTGACTAAACAAAAAAATAAGAAATTTGAATCAGTTTTGTCCGATTTTGTACTACAATTCAATTTCTCCAAAAACATAAAATTTGTATTTTTAGACAATGCCGGTCATTTTAAACTTAATTAAGCCCGAATTCACCCAACAAACTCTAAATTTCCATTTTTAAACGCTTTGAGTAATTTTTAAGCGATTTTTGGCTTCATTATTTTACCTGAGTTTTTAAAAAATTTTAAAATTGCATTTTTAGCTGCTTTGAGTAATTTTTATCGATTTTTCACCTGTTTTTTCAAAACTTTAAATTTGCCTCTTAAGCTGCTTTGAGTAATTTTTTAATCAATTTTGAGCCTAACCCTACCCTTTATTTTTTCCAAAAATTTTTTATTTGCTTTTTTAATTTATTTTTAACCTATTTTGACTATAACTAAAAAAAATGTGACTAAACAAAAAAAAATAAGAAATTTGAATCAGTTTTGAACGATTTTGTACTACAATTCAATTTCTCCAAAAACATCAAAATTTGTATTTTTAGACAATGTCGGTCATTTTAAACTTAATTAAGTCCGAATTCACCCAACAAACTCTAAATTTCTATTTTTAAACGCTTTGAGTAATTTTTAAGCGATTTTTGGCTTCATTTTTTTACCTGAGTTTTTCAAAATTTTTAAAATTGCATTTTTAGCTGCTTTGAGTAATTTTTCATCGATTTTGGCTCTAATCCTAACCGTTATTTTTTCCAAAAACTTTTAATTTGGTCTTTTAAATGCCACTTTTGTCCTTAACCAATTTTGGCCTTAATCCTAACCTGACATTCTCAAAAAACTTAGATTTTCGTTTTGAGGCATTTTGAATCTAACTTTGCATATTCTGATCTAAAAATAAAAGAATTTCTACAAAAACGTCAAAATTTGCATTTTAGGACAATGTGTTTGTCATTTTTAACCAATTTTAGTCCTAATTCTAACCAGAATCAAAATTCAACGAAACCTTACAACATAAGTTTAGGCAATATGCTACATAAAACAACAGTAAAAAATAAAAAATTAGTTAGAAGCCACAAAACACCGAGTTAAGAAATTTGAAAAAAAAAATCAGGAATATTATAAAAAAAGTCCAAAAGAGGTAGATAGTGGCACAAATTTATAAAATTACTATTATTGTGCCAAAATTATGTAAAAACGTTATTTATCATAGAAAAATATGTCCAAGGAGGCAGGTAGTTAGAGGCATAAAATAGAAAAGTTTTTAATTTGGTAATAATAAGAATAATAAAGTATAGAAAGAATACAAAACAATGAAAAACAACGAAAAGCAATGAAAAGAAAAAATGTGGAATAAGCAGGGAAAGTTAAATGAAACGCCAATAAAAAAATAAAAAAATTAAAAATTTTAAATAAAAACTTGAAGCAAGAAAAAAAGAGAACAAGAAAAGAAAAAATGTGGTTTCAGTAGAATAGGAAGGCAAAGAATTCCAAAAACCAGTACAATTTTTTCGATATTTTGTTGTTTAATTGGAAAAGGAAGAAACACTAAATCGCCGGAATGGAATCTTTTGTTGAAGCACTGCGACAGCACATACAACAGACACAAATTGTAATGGAAACCGGAGGACCTAAAACAAAAGTTGGAAAAAAATTACTAATAAAGAAATACAAAGGTGATAAAAAGAAAAAAACTGAAATTGTTACAGTAAAAAAAGGTTCCCAAAACATTACAATACGCTCTTGAGGGAATTCAGGAGATTGATATTAGCAAAGATGCCCCTAGAAAAAAAAAAAAATGTTAAAGAACGAGCACAAATTGGAGGAGGCTGGAAAATAATTATTTTGTGCAGTTATTGATGAAGAAAAAGCTGAAGTGGCGGAATATCAAACTTATGAAGTAATTAAAAACTTAAAAAACACATTTTTTTTTTTTTAGTTTGAATTCATCTGTCCATAAAGTATTTTGATACTTTTGGTTAGTTCAGTATGCCGGTTTTTTATAATTAACATAATTTAACATCTTAGATGTCAAAATTCTGAAAGATTAATCGAATTTTGTCGTGTTTTAACTATATATTGTTTAATGTTTGGTAACTTTCATCGGGGTTAATATAAAGAAATTCTTTGAAGGATCAAATACTAACTTTATTGAATATAAGACTGTTAAGGTTTTCACGGCCGGTCATTATACAATCTAAAGCGTTTTCCGGGCTTTGAAGCCGCGGATCAATGGAAATTCTTCCTGACGTTTCGTCTACAGCTGCGGCAGACATCAAACGCGATGAAGCAATAATGGGCGAAGAATTTTTTCATGGTATGATCTTGTGTCATCCATTCTTTTACTACTTTCCAGCTACTGGAAGAAATATTGGCCGGAGTAAGACTTTCAACGTGAAGTGGGTGGTACGTACCAACGCATGAACAACGTTTTAAACATGCGGTTCAATGATTCAAGACGGTCACCTTAGATGAAAACTTTCCGGAATGTTTGCCTTATCGCTATCCCTGACGCTAGAACGAAATCGCATGTTTTCAATATGTACCAACAATGCTATCACCTGGTACCGCCGTGCAGAAAATCGGCTGCGAATGCACCATTGTTTGCCGGTCCTGACGCATTTTCAATAAAGAAATTTGATTGATCCGTTAAAAAACTATATTAACATTAGTCGAAAAGCTACAATGGCTGATTTAATTTAGATAAGCGTACCGATTTTTATGGATCCGTTCTCGCCGTGGCAGTTTGCGGTGGTACCACGTGTGGTGCACATAAAGAATTTTCAAGCAAAACATGTTTTGCTTTTCCTCCTAGTTTGACGTAAATGGCCACGTTATTCAGCTAGACGTTCAATTGTAGCATGGTGGTACCACTGAGTCATGGTCATTCTTACAAAAAAAAATAATTTCAAGTACTTTGACAAAAATTGATTTAGGACTAAATTATCTGAACTCATGAATTCAAATAGTACTTTGGTACTACTCAAGCTGAAAGTACCACCTAATCTATCCATTTCAGCATTGTGTTTAATTATCGCAAAACAACATGCTCATACATAAACAACCGCTTCTCCTAGGTTTGTATAATGCTAAACTAAGCAAAGGAAAAATAAAGTAGCATGTACCACGTGTGCGCGCTACGTCAGTACTTACTTACTTACAAGCAAAATTCGGAGTTTAACGACCTCGATGCATTATTAAAATGTTCATTTAAATTTTTTGTTACTAGTTCGGCTAAGTTTGCATATAATTGGTACAAGAAATAATAGTACCGTGATTCGGCTTTTTAGAACGGCCGGCGGTACCACCTTTGTATGCAGAAACTTAATAAGCTCTCTTGGACAAGAAAGAAATGTTTGTACGTGGGGTACTCTTTAGTTTGGTCTCAATTGTGGATCTCATGTTGGTTGCGCGGTACTACCTACTTTTTTTTTAATTATAGAATTAATGACATTCTGTAAAAGTACTATTATTTATTGGGGGTACTTAGACTTAAGTTTTACAATAATTATCGAGCACAAGCTAGTGATGACAATGATTGATAGATGTGCGGAAATTAAGTTGGCACTTATTGATTATAAAGTTTTATTGGACTTGGTGGTACCACGCCCTAAAAGTAAGGTTATAAAAGAGCATTCTCTGTAGGGTTCATTTATGTGAAGTTGTAATTTGTATACTACAACAAATACTTTTTTTTTGTTGTCTGGTACTACTTTTTATAATATACATCCATAGGTACTCGCTAACTGAATTTTCGGTTTCAATATATATGTAATTGACGAGCTTCAATTTGTACCCCAATACCAAATTGCATTAACGACCACTTGCACAATATTATTATTAGCGGTACTTATATAATCGGAAAAACATTAAGTGCGGTACTATTTTAGCAGGCGTAAACGTCGCCGTTACGTAATTGACACCTTTTAGGCGTCGCGTCGACCTCGAACAATAAACTCTTTTTGTGCAATCAAAACAAACGTTTATTTTTGTATCCAGACCGATTTTTTTTTGATCGAGGGCAGCGCAGACGTCCGCAGTAGGTGCGTCCTTTTTTCCCCGGTTAGGTGGTACCAACTATCCGAACCAGAAAGAAAACAAGGTTGTATCTGCGTATACGTATATCCGCATTGCACCTGACACTGGATTTATATCTTCCACAAACAAATGCACGGACCTTCGCCAAAAATTCCGTTAAGAAGTGAAAGGCAGTACCTGCGACCTGGAGTCGGAGTTCTTATCTGAGGCGCCAGTTTATTTGTTTTCTTAAATATTTCAGCGAAATTGCTTATAATGCGCATCATTTTCACGGAACAGTGTTGTTTATCCCCTTTTTACACTTGTGAGGGAATGAAATCACTAATTTATCGATAACATTGACGGTACTATCGTCATGCAGTCAAGCACGTAAACGCCAGTCTTGATAAAAATCGCGTACGTAGTATTTTTGAAATTAAATTAATCAAACGTATCTAATCCGAAAATCTGTGTCGTAAACCATCCGCATCGGTGGTAGTACCCACATATCTAAAAATACCGCTCTGCGCCGCTGCATGCGACTTTGTCCCAAAAACGATCTGTTATGTAAAGGTACTTGAACGCTGAGAAAACAGAGAAGGCGGCGGTTAGACGTCACGTGACGTCATATACCTGAACCCACGTGCAGGAATGTGCATACATTCCTGCCGAAACTGGGTCACCGACCAGCTGGCTTAAAGCGGAAGCACCGTTGCCAACTGCCGGGCTCTTAACTACTGTCAGTACTTCTGCAGACAAGGAGGTGGTTAGAGAAGAAACTAGGTACTTATAGAGAGACATGGCATCGCCGCATTTGCCACTTCCTGGTTTGGTTAAAGAGTAGGTGTGAGGGCGCCCCCTGTGGATGGCGAGTTGAAGCGTCGCTTCATTAGTTCCCTCACAGGTGGTGGTACTTTACAGTTTTCTCTTTAATTTTCTGCGTGTAGATATTTTTAAATTGGGAATGCAGGTTGGAGCGGTTAATAACAGAGGGAGCTCGGTGCGGTTTAAATGTAGGTACCACCTATCGGTACAATCGTTAAAGAAACCAACTAGGTACTCATCATACATACATATTATATATAACGGGAGGTTTGATTGGTTTTACCAGGCACAGTTGCGGCAAATTTTACAGTTACCTGAAGGCAATTATCTTAATCAGGGTACTACCCAAAGGTGAAAGTACGAAGTACCAAGTACATAGTACATGAAAGAATACGGATGAGATATTAATACACTATAAAATCATTATTCGGTACTTAGATGCAATTTTGGTATACAATGGTACTACCTAGTCATACAACCTAACGCTCCCAAATTGTCTGGTGCACTCTCTACCCTGTAACTTGAGAACGCCTCGACCGATTGGAGTGAATCCAACTGTTTTTTCCTCTTCTTGGTGTCCTCTTTCACATCCCACCATCCAAGTTCCGTAGGGGCAATATTTTCGGAGATAGACCCTTTCGGTGGTCGATTTTTAGGCACTTTTTGATCGCGTTTTTTGACCATTTAAAAAAAAGAACGCTGTAGGGGATAATTTCATTCGAATTGAGTTTGTTAAGTTCTTAAGGGGTTACAAATGTGCCATTCCGATCAAAAACAGCAAAAAAAAATTTCCAAAATTTTTTTGAAAATGTCCCACGACTTTTTTCTCAATTCTAAACTTTGACTCCCTGTAACTTGAGAACGCCTTGACCGATTAGAATGAATCCAACTGTTTCTTCCTCTTCTTGAAGTCCTCTTTGACCCCACAACTAGAACTTCCGTAGGTGCCATATTTTCGGAGATGGACCCCTTCGGTGGTCGATTTTTAGGCACTTTTTGATCGCGTTTTTTTTACCATTTTTTAAAAAAAGGCTTTAGCTGTTATTTTCATTCAAATTGAGTTTGGTACGTTCTCAGGGGATTAAGAACGTGCCATTCTGATCAAACACAGCAAAAAACAATTTCGAAATTTTTTTGAAAATGTCAAAAGGGGGGGATTATTACGACTTCTTTCTCAATTCTCAACTTTGATTGCCTGTAACTTGAAAACGCCTCGACCGATTAGAACGAGTCCAACTGTTACTTCTTCTTCTTGATGCCTTCTTTCACTTCCCACCAGCGGAAGTTCCGTAGGGGCAATATTTTCGGAGATAAACCCCTTCGGTTGTCGATTTTTAGGCACTTTTTGATCGTGTTTTTTTACCATTTTTTAAAAAACCGCTTTAGATGTTAATTTCATTCAATTGAGTTTGGTACGTTTTTAGGGGATTGCAAACGTGCCATTCCGATCAAAAATTGCAAAAAAATGTTTCCAAATTTTTTTTTAAAATGTCCAAGAGATTACGACTTTTTTCTCAATTCTCAACTTTGACTCCCTGTGACTTGAGAACGGCTCCACCGATTAGAAAGAATCCAACTGTTTCTTCCTCTTCATGATGTCCTCTTTCACCTCCCACCACTGGAAGTTCCATTGGTGCAATATTTTCGGAGATAACCACTTCGGAGGTCGATTTTTAAGTACTTTTAGAATCGCGTTTTTTGGCCATTTTTAAAAAAAACTTCTTTAGAGGTTAATTTCATTCGAGTTGAGTTTATTAAGTTCTTAGGGGTTTATAAATGTGCCATTCCGACCAAAAACAGTAAACAGATTTGTCTGAATTTTTTTTTTGAAAATTGTAAAAGAGATTATGACTTTTTTCTCAATTCTCAACTTTGACTCCCTGTAACTTAACGACGGCTCGACCGATTCGCATGAATCCAACTGTTTCTTTCTCTTCTTGATGTCCTCTTTCACCTCCCACCACCGCCAAAATGTCAAAAACTTAGAATTGTTTTTTAAAAGAAACTCCTCTTCAAAACAAAATTTTTTCAATAGGAATTATTTTTGACTCGTTTGAAAAATTATTTTTTGGGCCAAAAGCGTATAAACAACTTGAAAAAGCTTTAATTTAAAAAACAGAGTTTTTTGGGCCAAAATTGTGTCAATGCATACTAGTTTACATTACAATTTTTACAGTTTATTCTTTGCAATGGTACAATTTTGAGTCAGAATTATCTCGAAAGACTGCAAATCCAATAAAACGCTCTACCAAGGTCATGAAAAAAATATATAGAAAACAAAAAAAAATGCAGAAAACGTGACAAAAAATAAAAAATTATGAACAATAAAAAAATAAAAGTTTTAATAGAAAAACAAAGAAAGCACCGGAAGAAAAAATCTGGTATAGGGAGAAACTGTAGAAAATAAATATGTCCAAAAGACATAGATAGCTAGAAGGACAAATTTAAAATATGTCTAAATTAAAGCAAAAATCGAGTAAAAATGTGTAAAAAAAGTTACGTTTGTCGAATAAAATTTTTTCATTAAAAACCGACTTTTGACTCGTGGTGCAAAAGTTCTAATTATGGCGAAAATTGTATAAGGAAATTAGAAATTGTTAAAAATCCATTTTTGGGCCAAAAAAATCTCATACATTACAGTTGTTCTATAGTTGAGAAAGCTAAATTTTGAGTCAAAATTACCGGGAAAGAATAAAAACCAACCAAAAGGTCCTATTTACATTGATGAAAATATGATAAAGGAAAAAGAAATAGACCCCTGCAGTGGTCGATTTTAGGCACTTTTTGAATCGCGTTTTTTGACCGTTTTTTTTGAAACCGCTTTAGGGGTTCATTTCATTCGAGTTGAGTTTGTAGGGGATCTTAGGGGGTCTCAAATGTGCCATTGCGACCGAAAACAACCAAAAAATTTTCTGAACTTTTTTGAAAATGTCCAAAGTGGGGGGGGGGGTATTAATGACTTTTTTCTCAATTCTCAAATTTGACCGCCTGTAACTTGAGAAAGCCTCGACCGACTGTAGAGAATCCAACTGTGTCTTCTTCTTCTTCTTGGTGTCCTCTTTCACTTCCCACCACCGGAAATCCGTAAATTGTGATTTTTTTGATCCTAGAAAGGTAGATCACCATTATCTAATGTCTATGCACTCTCGAACGAGTCTCAGAAACGAAAAACAAAAAAATAGTAAAATCATATCGCTCAGAAGTAATAAAATTGGTCAGAGTCAGAATTTGTCAACTGCCTTTGTTTCTGAATATTATTAATGTGTAATTTAAAACTTTAATTTAAATTCTGAAAGATTCGGAAATATTTCTGAGCATTTTAACCTTCGTAAGATTTGTTCTCTGTCACTAATATCTATGTAGGAAATATCTTGATGTAATTAAGAAAACTTTTTTTTTAATCAGACACTCAGAAAAAGCTTTTACCTCTCAGTGTCAGTATAAACTGTTTTTACTGACCTAACCATGCTCAGAAAATTTTATAGGGGCAATTCTAATAAATATTAGATTTTTAGAAAGGTAAGCCCTTAAATTTTGACTTAATTTGACGTTGCTGTGTCATACTTTTGATCTTGTGAACAATGAAGAATTTTATTATTTATTTATTTGCCTTTAATGATTGATTAAATGCCTTTAATCTATAAAATTAATGAAATTGGTCAGCGACAGTAAATTTTCAAAAACCATTTTTTTCTGCATTAGATAAGGTGTAACACTTCAGAAAATTTAGTATTTTAGGTACCTACTCAGAATATTAGAATCTGAAATATTTTGAATTTGAAAAGAATCAGAAAATTTTAATCTCTATACATTTTTTTTTGATTTTAACTAAATCTTAGATACAAAATATTTGTATACTTAAGTAGAATTTTTCTTAAAATAAGAGAACAGTGAGAAAGTGCTTTAAGGTTAGAGGTGCTCAGAAAGTTTCTGACAGCAACTGTAGAAAATATCACTAAGTTTGTATGTTTAAGATCATCAAATTGTTGCTCAACAAATGTTATTTTAGACCTGATTTGATCAGAAAATGTTCTGATAATTTTAGTAAATACAGAAAAAAATTGTTTTGTTGCTCAGTAATATTTGTGTCAGAAAAAAAAGATAGACTTTTTGCTGAATCAGAAACAACATCAGAGTGAATTTCTTAATAATCACGGTGGTCCAAAGTAGGTTATATCAGAAAAAATGTCACTTTTTTTTTCCAGAAATGTTTTTGCTAGCCCTATGTAAAATTTTCTAATTACATGCAACTAGTAAATTTGAGGGCTGTATTCAATTACCAGAAAATTATTTACAGTTCACATAAATACAATCTTTTTGACAGTGATTGTTATTGTTTGCTAATGCTTATTTGGTCAGAAATGTTATCAGAATTTTGCGATATTGCTCAGCATTTGCAACGTATGTAATTTTTTCTATTCAAATTTTTCAGAGAGAAACAAATTTTTTTTCTTCAGAAATGAGTTGCAAAAAAGTAAGTACCTACTACAGGCTAGAAAATTTTATAGGGCAATTCTAAAAATATCCCATTTTTTAAGGTTTAGAAAGAAGATTAGAAAGCAATTATCTGATACCTTTGCAGTCTGAAAAAGTTTGAGAAATGCCTTTCAGTATCATAGAAACTCGTTAAATCATATTGTCCATAAAAATTTTGAAAAACTTTTTTTTGCGTTTAGTAAGGTGTAAACTCTAAGAAAATTTCACTCAGAAAACTTAATAAGAGTTCCGAAACAATCAGAAAATTTTCTGAGAATATTAATCTTTAAAAATTTGTTTTAACGCCCAATATTATTTGGAAAAACATATTTTTAAACTTAAGTGGGCATTTTCTGAAGACCAAAAACACAATCTAACAAAGGTTTTAATTTAAAGGAACTCAAAAAATTTAAAAAAATTGTACTTTTGCAAACTGCACAAGTTTCAGAAAGGTCTTTTATTGTCATGAAAATAGGTAGAGTCATGGCGCTGAGAATTAAAAAAATTAATCAGTGACAGTAAATTTCTAGCAACATTTTTTCTGAGTTTATAAAATTTTAAACCCTCAAAAAATTTGATTTATAATTCAAACGATTCAGAAAATTATAAAATAATAGTCTTTAGAAACTTTGACGTCTACAATTAAATATATACCTAATTTGGCTTTCTTTCCAAAACCAGCGAAAATAGACCCCTTCAGTGGTCGATTTGTACACACTTTTTGAATCGCGTTTTTTGACCATTTTTATAAAAACCGCTTTTAGAGGTTAATTTCATTCAAATCGAGTTTGTTAAGTTCTTAGAGTGTGCCATTCCGACCAAAATCAGCAAACAATTTTTTTTTTACTTTTTTTGAAAATTTTTTTTTGAAAGGGGGGGGGGAGTATTAATGACATTTTTCTCAATTCTCAAATTTGACCGCCTGTAACTTGAGAACGCCTCGACCGACTGTAGAGAATCTAACTGTGTCTTCCTCTTCTTGATGTCCTCTTTCACTTCCCACCACCGCAAGTTCCGTAGGTGCAATATTTTCGGAGATAGACACTTCGGTGGTCGATTTTTAGGCACTTTTTGACCATTTTTAAAAAAGGCGCCTTAGAGGTTAATTTCATTCGGATTGAACTAAATTCCGGCTTTGACTCGGAATTTAAGAAAAAAAGTCTTGTTGGTCCTTCTACGCCTTCGCACAAAACCGATTCAAATTTAATAAAACCGGTTAAAAATAACCCAAAAGCATCTAAAAATGCATATGCAAAGATATTGGAAAAATTCGCGCAAAGCGACTAAAAATTCAAATGTGGAGTCTTTGGAGAAACTCGGATTAGAATTAGGACTAAAATCGATTAAAACTTTGTCACCTCGTAAAAATTTTAGAACAAAATTGAGCGAAATCAATTCAAATAAATGGTTAAATCACATTTTTGTACCAAAATAAGCGAGCTTTGACGCAGAATCGCTGCAAAATTCAATTCTTGTGTTTTTTTGAGAAAGTTAGGCTTAGGATTAGCGCTAACATCGGTAAAAAATGACTAAAAGCATCTAAATATCAACTAAAAAGTTAAATCTAGGTCAAGATTAGGGTCGAAATTGGCTTAAAATGACTCAAAGCGCTTAAAATTGCAAATTTGGAGTTTGCAGAAAAATTCAAGCTAGGATTAAGGTCAAAGTCGTTTAAAAATTTCACCAACGGTCCGAAATGCAATTATAGAGCTTTGGAAAAAAAATAAAGTTAGAATTACATCTAAAACATTGTCAAAACACATCTAAAATAGAGAAAGTCAGCTTTTAGGATTAGGGATTTTAGAATTAATGCAAAAATTAGTTAAAAATGACGAAGCATCTAAAAATGCAAATGTGATTTTTTTTTAGAAACCAGTTGAAAATTGTCACAAAATATCCGAAAATGTAAATGTGGTGGCATTGGAAAAATTCGTTTTAGATCTAGGACTAAATTTATTAAAAATTCATCACCTAATTCAGTTTTAAATCAAAATCAGAGAAAGATGATTCAAATTAATGGTAAATGTACATTATTGGTTCAAAATAAGTGAAATATGACTTAAAATCCATGCCACATGAAAATTTTGTGTTTTTTGAGAGAGTCAGGTAGGATTAGCGCCAAATCAGTAAGAAGTTACTGAAAGATTGTAAAAATTTTAATTTGCAATATTTGGAGAAATAATGTTAAGATTATGGCAAAAAATGGCTAGAGAACATGGGTATACCCCGTTAAAAATAACTCAAAGCCAATTTTAAAAATTTTCTGAAAAATCTCGGTTAAAGTTAGGGTGAAAATTGGTTAAAATCTACTTAAATCTTCTGAACTGTCATAACATTGTCTAAAATTTCAAGTTTTTGGAGAAATTGAATTTTAGGACAAAATCAGCTTAAAAGCCTGTTAAATTCGCAATTTAACAGGTTATTAAGCTGATTAGTTGATTAAAAATACCTCAAAGTAAAGCGTGTAAAAACAAAGATTTGCATAGTTTTTGGAAAAAATCTGGTCACGATTAGGACCTAAATCGATTGAAAAAACGATTTAAAGCGTCTAAAATTGCAAATTTTAAATTTATTAAATAATGCATCTTAGAAGGATTAGGACAACATTAGGACTAAATTAAGAAAAAATATTAAAATCTTCTGATTTACTGTTTTTCACTAATTACACATTTGGACAAAAATAAATGAAATTTCGTTCAAAATGCCTTAAAATGCAAATTTGATATTTTTTAAGAAAGTCATCTTAGGATTAAAGCCAAAAGTGTTTAAAAATGACGCAGAAAGTTTGAAATACAATTTTTATGTTTGTGGAAAAATTCAGATTTAGTTTGCGGTAAAAATCGATTAAAAATTACCCACCTGTATCACCTCATTCACTTTTAGAACACAATCAGACAAATTTGATTCAAATAAATGGTGTTGGAAACCGTTTTAGAGGTTAATTTCATTCGAATTGGGTTTGTTACGTTCTTAGGGTATTGCGAACGTGTAATTCCGATTAAAAACAGCAAAAATAATTTTTCGAATTTTTTTTTTAAATG